>OZ010577.1:17643088-17730588 GCA_963932145.1 Acanthosepion lycidas
ATTTCGCAATGATAAGCTGACGAATTTCCATGAATGATAAGAAAACTTTCTCTCCTTCAGTCGTCTTTTTTTTAAGCGTTTCACCCCAAGCAAGGCGAGAACCCACTAGTATGCATGGGGTTACAGAAGATTTTGGAGCAAGATCAGATAGGAGTGATAGAGGAAAGGATGAGGAGAAGGATAGTGGATAGATCAAGGTAATTGGAGATGTCGATTGACATTACATTTGAATAGCTGGAGATTATATTTCTCAGGGAAACTGGAATAGGGAAGGGAGTTCCACAGGCGAAAGGTGCGAGACATGAAGCTATTGGAGTAGAAGAGACGGCTACATTTAGGAGTTTCTACAGTGTAAGGGTGAGAGCGGGATGCCAGCCTCGTAGGGCGCTTGAACTCATGAAGTCTGGGAACCAGCGAATGCAGCTCCTCGGAGCAATTGCCATGAAAGACAGAGAGTTTTTACTTCTTACTTAAATTTAAATGGTGTACTTTATACACACGCTAATAAATACGGTAATAATTGCCATAATAATATTTTGAGTGAAATATTTTTTTCTTAATAGCATTAGTAATGAAAAACCATAAAGTCCTTGGAAATAAAAAAAATAAAAAAGGAATTTTTTTTTTGTTTCTGAAAAAATATTTTGCCATTTATATATATATATTTATATTTTTTATTTAAAAAATATTTACTAAAGAAATTTGCTTTATTTTGATCGGTAAACATTTTCTTTTCATCATTAAAAATTAGTTTTCATATATCATTAATCAAAGTTTATTGTTCATGAGTAAGAAATTATATATCATCACTGAAAATCGATTTTTCATCTGCAAAAATTAATTTTTCATAGTAAAAAATTGTAATTCTCGACTGTACAAATTTACTTTGCGTTCGGAAAAAAATAACTTCTTGGCGAAAATTAAATTTAATAAACACATAATTATAATAATGATAATTTAAGGAATATTATACCGTATTTAAGCAGGAAGCTGACGAATGCATGTTTCTGGATTGTTTGAATTACGACACCTACGTATAGTATCAATAGGATAATGAACGGATCCTCCTGGCAAAGAATTTTCGACCATATTACAGTTGCTGCAATAAATTTAAGTTATATGAGTGATGGGATTTCACTGAAGCATAACAAGTACCAAAACATAAGAGAATAGTCAATTATTTCATCTTCCATGATAATGTGTATTTAAACATCGTGAAATTAGAAAGTATAAGAAAGACTCATTGAACCGGGTACTAATAAAGATATTCTTAAAAATATATCTTATACAAAACAGCCTCATAGTCTTAATCATTTAAAAGTAGACATACTTGAAAATATTGTAAAACTAGTTTGACCTAAGGAAACCAGAAATGGAGTATGACTGCCATATCTGGTCTAGAGCAGCCCAATCTTCACTGACAAGTTTTTTATAGAATTAAAAAGAAGTCTGGTCTCTTTCGCTATGTGATGTGATGTGTCCCTTCAAGCCGTAAGCGATCATGGCTCTCCACAATTTCCCGTCTTTCGCTGTTTTTAATAACTTTTATCTTTTTATTATTTCTTCTAATCTTTCTTCTGCCATTGATTTACTCACTAAATATGGCATGTGTTGTTTTTCTCTGTTCTTCTTGCTTTCAGTCTGTCCCGTGAGTATCAGATTTTCCAAGCCCTCTTTCCTCATTGTGTACCCTAGAAATTTCAACTGACTCTCTCTGATGTTAAGTATAAGTTTCTTTTTTGTTTCTATTTTGACTAAAACTTTGTCGTTGCTCATATGTTCAGTCCATGATCCTCCTCCTCATCCTTGTGTAGAACTATAAAATTTTTGTTGCTTCACGTCCGTTCTTCATATGTGAAAAGATTTTCCAGCATTCATTACCATATAAAAAGAACATCACGTAACAGTTCAGCATTCTTTTCTTTGTTTCTAACGAAAATTTTCTGTTTCATAATACATTGCTTAGCTTCTGGAAGGCGTCTTTTGCTATCCCAATGCGTCTTCGAATTTCAGTGTTGCACCCTCCTGCCTCTGTTAAAACACTTCCTAGATATATTGTACTTGCTTTTTTTTTTGGTATCTTCAACTTGTAATTTTCATGTTCGGCTCATCCTTTTGCTAACATGCATTATGTCTTTTTGCAATTGATGTTTAGTTCATTCTTCTCGCTTTCCTTCCTTACCTTTTTGCAGTTTTCTTTCTGTGTTTGCTATCAACAGTGCATCAATTACATTTCTTATATAGTTAAAATTGTATCCACCAATAATGACACCTGGTACGATTTCTAATTCGCTCAGAATCGCCTCAAGTCCAGTGACAACACAACATTGTATTAAATCCCTTTCAATTTTGGAGTATATACAGAAGTCATTTCCTTAGAATGTGCAGACGGCTTTCTGCCAGTATAATTTCTGGATTATTCTAATATTCATCTCAAAATATGTCAAGGTCTTGTAGACAAATTTATTTCCAATATGTGGCCTTCTATTACACGACGGAAGTCGATTTCTATTTCAATGGCAAAGATTTTCATTCACTATGCCCTTCCATTCAGAATGTTACTGCTACGAGCGTAACGAAGATCATCAGCGAGGTCGTTCCTTTCAAAATTGTTTACGTGGTCATGTAAGAGAAAACTTATTCTCCGCTATACAATCTCTATCCTACCAACGCAAAGTCTCAAGCCTATCGCTACTATAATTGCCATAGCAAATGCACAAATTCTTTAGTTCCCCCAGTTCAGATCTTTACAGCTAGAACGCGCCACGGAACCGAAACAACCTGATTTTTCTTAATATTCTAAATGTAAGAAACAAATTCTATTCAGACATCTTATTTCAAAGAATAGCAACTATGCAGCAATCTTAAACTCTTCAAGTCAAAGACCCGTTGTTATCTAGTCTCCTTATCCTCATAAGCTTCACTTCCCGCCACATATTCTTTCATTCCTATCATTCATCAAATCTTTTAAATGGATTGCTATTAATATTTTAAATGTATTGCTGGTAATATTTTTAAATGCATTTTGATAATATTTTTTGAATGAATTGCTGGTAATATTTTTTTAAATGTATTGCTGGTAATATCTTTAAAAGTATTGGTGATAATATTTTTTAAATATATACCTGGTAATGTTTTTTTTTAAATATATTGCTGGTAATATTTTTTAAATGTATTTCTGATAATATTTTTTTAAATGTATTGCTGGCAATATTTTTAAATATATTGCTGGTAATATTTTTTTTAAATATATTGCTGGTAATATTTTTAAATATATTGCTGGTAATATTTTTAAGTGTATTGCTGGTAATATTTTTTAAATGTATTGCTGGTAATATTTTTTAAATGTATTGCTGGCAATATTTTTTAACTTTATTGCTGGTAATATTTTTTCCTTACAGAAATGTATTACTGGTAATTTTTTTATTTTTTACGAAAAATGTATTGCTGGTAATTCTTTTACTATGAAAATGTATTGCTGGTATTTTTACTATAAAATTTTATACTTTCATAATATTTTGACTCCAGTTTTTGTGTTAACTATTTGTCCATATCTGGGAGTCCGAGAGGTGCTACTACGCAGGCAAGAAATATATGATACAAAGCTAAATTTAATAATTATCAAGTACAATAAATGTTTCTCATTATTATTTCTTTTAACTGAATGTTTAGCTTTTTTCCTCGCAATTACTCACACTATCATTTCTACCGCCACTGCTAGTAATATAATTTTGAATTCTAATTCAAGCATTAGAACAACCATTGATAAAAAAATGTTTTTGAAGCAACACGCATGAAAGTAATCGAGTCTCGCTTGAAAGTATATTCTTTGTTTGCCAACGGCGCTGTTTTTTAATGTTCGTAGACTGATGGTTAGCTGAAAAGAATTTAGCATATGATAAGAAACTGGAATTAAAATGAAAGAGATACTAGCCAAGGGTTAATAATGTTGACAATGGCTCATCTAATGATAAAATCCATTTCAATTTTATGATAAAATTCAATACGACTACTATTGCCCTTAGATTGACGATCAGATTAGCTGAAAAACTGAACACATAACTTAAAATGAAAGAGCTACTACTCCCAAATTAATAATAGTTGACAATGGCTCGTATAATAATAAGATTCAATTACATTTTATGATTAAAGTCAAGAGAATCTTATTACTTATAGCTGTAGATTGATGTTCTGTGCACGTGCGATGAAAATCAACTGAAATTAAGATGAATGATATATTAGTTAAGCATTACTAATCGTCAGAATAAAAGCTTTAAGATATTAATATGATTTGCACTTAATTACTTACCGAAGGCATTCCTCCGCTCCTCTCGGAAAGGCCATACCCACCGAACAAAAATTGTCTGCAACCATCATACAAGCCATACAATGGTTGAAACAATAAGCTGAAGCTGGTGTTGCCATTGATGTTATGGACATAACCAAAGCGAAGGTGAGGAATTGAAGAAGCATCTTTGTTTTAAAACACCTCTTTCAAAAAAGAAACACAAATGTCATCGTCAAAAAATTCAAGACAATCTTATTCAAGACAATCTTATTTTGCCTAACGGAAATGTTTAATGAGTGTTAATTAATGTTTTAAAATTGATCGTAAAATTAGAAACACAATAGAAAAAGAGAAACACTCGAGAAAAATCTGGATTCTTTAACTTTCTAATTTCCTAGATTTTAATTACTTCAAATATAACTAATTTAAATCAAAAGTCTAAACTTATACTGTCTGTTATAAAATCGGAATGGTCGATACTAAAGTAAGTATTTAAAAAATAGGAATATAGTCAAACTCCTGTTCTTACCTAGAAGAGACTATAAATAGTCTCGAATCTTCCCATGTTAAAATCAAAATACCACTACACTATCTCTTTGAATAACCTACACCAGGTAAGATTTTATTTCGAAGAGTTATTAAGTAACTGAAAATTGACAACATGAATCGTATTATATTATCAAATTCCTGCCGTGTGTTTCTTGCAATGTCTTCACTAATATTCTAAGACGCAATCCTACCAAAGAGAGAAAGTAACTTTTTTAAAAAAAAAAAAAATCCGATTCTTTGATCATGTGAATAAGATTTATTGGGTTTTCCGAAAGAAATATTCCCATATGCAAAGTATATAAACGATGTAAAGTTTGCGGAAAAGTGCTTGACCTGAATAAAATGGACTCCTCTCCAAATAAACAAATTCAGATTTTTGGTCATTTTGCTCAGATTTTGAGAAGCTGGTCAGATTGAGAACTTTTCGACCTCTCCTCGTATAAATACATTTGTAATTCTATAATCTTAATTATATCACATTATATTTATCGTGCAGATAACGGTCACTTTAGAGTTAAGCAATCAACGAATTTGTTTAGCCATCTTAGATAATACTTACCGAAGACAAAGTGTGAGAAGATCTTTCCGGTACCAAAGTTGGTTTGTTGTGGAAGAAATTATCTCTTGCCTTTATATAGAAAGAGGCAGCGATGATAATCGAAAATACGTAAAAGAACCAGCTGTTACTGGCAGACCTTCATGCATGCATGTGTAAGAATTATGAACATTAGCACCTTGCTGGAAAACAGTAAATTGTTCCATTGGTTTGTCGTTAGGAAAAATATACCTTTCTTGTTATGTAGCGACGCATGCGTGACAAATAACAGAAACAATAATTTATTCATTCCAAGAATCCGTTAACTTATCTATCGTGTGTAAAATGTTGATTGGATTCTTTGCTTAATAATTGTGTGCCGAGGATAAAAACCAAATGTGACAAGGGTACCTGATTGAATTTCTTAAACGAGGATTTATCGTGCATTCATTTATTCCGACAACTGTTTTAGGTTTAATATTTATCATCGTACGGTTTCCTAAAATAAATTTATTTTATTCAGTTCAAACGTTATCCACTTTGTACCTGTCAGGTAATTTTTTTTTTTTTCATTTCATCCTAGAAAGCCAATAAAGCCACTAAGACGCAAGGAGTTACTGAGTCTACAAGAGTATAAGAAAAAGGAAAAAAACTATTAAGGAGAGAGAAATATAAAAGAACAGGAATTAAGAAAAGAGAAATTAACTATTAATAATGATATCTCGTAATAATTTA
Organism: Acanthosepion lycidas; assembly: GCA_963932145.1. Classification (NCBI taxonomy): domain Eukaryota; kingdom Metazoa; phylum Mollusca; class Cephalopoda; order Sepiida; family Sepiidae; genus Acanthosepion; species Acanthosepion lycidas. The sequence goes on from OZ010577.1 coordinate 17,649,196, forward strand.
AACGGAACAATGACCTTTTATTTGAACGTTTTTAAAAGGCATATATTTGCTCAATGCTCACGATGTCAATCCTTGTGCCAGACAGTGAAATTTATATACATTGATTTAGTGGAGAACGGAAAAAATTCAGGAGACACATTTTGATGATCTCGAATTTCGATCTTCAACTCAGTTGATTATCCTTTGAGTCTTCTTTAAAGATACTCCCCAATAAATCTACTCCCCTCTGAGTATTCTTAAAAGGTCCCCCAACAAATCTATTCCCCTCTGAATCTTCTTTAAAGATTACCCCCCCCCCCCAAATCTACTCCCCTCTGAGTCATCTTTAAAGATACTCCCCCAAATCTACTCCCCTCTGAGTCTTCTTCAAACATCCTCCCTCCAAAATTACTGCCTTTGTCTCATAATGAATCCTGACTGGAATGGAGAGTTTTATACCCCTAAAAAAATTCCAGCAAAATTCGCACAGCCAAACTGAAAGTCCTGCAACCATATATCACCGTAACCTCTCTTACAATACCTATCACAGGGAGCGATTTAGAACCGCTCCCAATCACTGTAAGAGTGTATCTACGCCCAAGCAGTTCAGGCCAAAGTTATTAGCAAAAGTTCTGCAAGATCTCCAACCAAATGCTAAACAGAGGTAAAGCGGTAGTACCTACTATTATAAATGGCCCCGAAGTCATCTCATCCAAGTCAGATAAGGCAAATCTCGTCAACTCGATTTTTGCCTCTAACTCAACGTTAGATAATAAAGGTTATCCTCTTCACGATTCCCCAGTCTCACTGAGTACCATCTCAGTAATATTTTCATTAGAGCCCAATAAGTCTCAAGACATATCAAAAGTCTTAAACCTAAGAAAAGCTGCCGGTCCAAATAAAATCCTAGTGTTTGCCGTTAAGAATGTTAGTTATTCCTGATTTTAGCGAAATTATTTAACCGGAGGTGAAGTCTTTCGCAAGTTTGTGGAAGGTGTAACGTTTCATCATCAGAGTCTGAATTTGAAATGATGTACAGTTGTACTTTCAATGAGACTTCTTGCTTTGGACGTCCATTAGAGATCATCAGAGTCTGAATTTGAAATGATGAACAGTTGTACTTTCAATGAGACTTCTTGCTTTGGACGTCCATTAGAGATCATCAGAGTCTGAATTTGAAATGATGAACAGTTGTACTTTCAATGAGACTTCTTGCTTTGGACGTCCATTAGAGATCATCAGAGTCTGAATTTGAAATAATGTACAGTTGTACTTTCAATGAGACTTCTTGCTTTGGACGTCCATTAGAGATCATCAGAGTCTGAATTTGAAATGATGTACAGTTGTACTTTCAATGAGACTTCTTGCTTTGGACGTCCATGAGAGATCATCAGAGTCTGAATTTGAAATGATGTACAGTTGTACTTTCAATGAGACTTCTTGCTTTGGACGTCCATTAGAGATCATCAGTCTGAATTTGAAATGATTTACAGTTGTACTTTCAATGAGACTTCTTGCTTTGGACGTCCATTAGAGATCATCAGAGTCTGAATTTGAAATGATGAACAGTTGTACTTTCAATGAGACTTCTTGATTTGGACGTCCATTAGAGATCATCAGAGTCTGAATTTGAAATGATTTACAGTTGTACTTTCAATGAGACTTCTTGATTTGGACGTCCATTAGAGATCAAGCTTACCACAGGTTTCTAGTAGAGCGCTCATAGATACAATCTTTCGCTAAAGAAGCTGAAGAATAGAAAATTTTCCATTAAGTGCTTCAGATATATTTAGCGTCTACTTAAACTGCTCTGTATTTACAAGAGACGGACATGTGCAAAAAAAGAAATGGAATATTGTTGCAATATCTGAATTGGAGCTATTTAATCTCCACTTTTCAGTCCTAAAAGAGCTCAGACAAGCTATCATAGCCTTTTGGGTGATAATTTATTCTCCACTTAAGAATCCTTTCCCCACAGACAAGTCGCAAGCTTCTCGCTACTTCTATGATGAATGTTCTGAAAAAAACGTCTTTAGTTCTACAAGTTTAGAATTTTACAGTTAAAACCCGCAGTGCGACGTATGCAGGGAAGAACCCACCTCATTTCTTTTATATTCCATTGATAAGGAAGAAGCTGCACTCAAGCATCTTCTCCCAGTATACGCTTACTTTCTGTAACAGACACCCTAGAGTATGCCTACTAGGTTGCTATATGCTTAACTTCTTCAGGTTTCGGGCCAACCATTATATAGTTTCGACAACCACCTTCGTTAACTGATGTGGGTGCCAAAGTTGGGCCCACAGAAGTAAAACACGGAACACGGATTAGATGTAAGAAAGATATATTAACAACAGGTTATAGAGATAGTGTAAGCAGAGCTTACTATAAGTTAGTGTCCAACTGGTAGTCGTACGAGACTCTCTGTGTCACTCTCTATCACTCTCCATCACCCTCCTGTAGAGTGCTATGTCGCCTACTTAATATAGGCCTGGAAGAGTCTATTGTGTAGGTAGTTTCCGGTCTCACAATAGTAACCTTCTACCTTGAGTGTCTGTTCAGCCTTGTATAAACAGTAAAAACAAAACAAATAGACGATGAGCCGAACTAATGAGAGGACGTCGACACTACAGATTCAAAAAACGTACAGCAGACAGAAACATTACAGCAAAAAACTCACAAATGTTAAAAGCTAGTGTCATTTCCACGATCTTTCCTGACTTACATAAGGTACTGACTTATTAATGGTTACAGTCAACATCAATCCAGAAATGAGCTCGAACAAATATGTGTGGGCTTCAGATTGTCTTTAAATATAATATTTTATTAAATACTATCCATGCTCATAATAATAATAATAATAATAATAGACGCACTTCGGTGTACATAAATTCTTGGTCTCACGTTTTCCACTGACCTAAGGTGCAACAATTACATTGAATCATTAGCTACATCTACTGCAAGGAAAGTTGGTTCTTTGTGTTTTTCTAGAAGGTTTTTCTCGTCTGAGTCCATCCGTCACATCTACAAATCAACCATTCGTCGATGCATGGAATACTGTTGCCAGATATGGTCTGGTGCTTCGGTTATTCATCTCGAGGTTCTCGCCAAATCAGACGCTAGACGCTATTTGGCTAGATGCGCTTGCATTAAACTGCTCTGTTAGCAGCAGCTTAACCTTTCAGCAGTAAAAGGTATGCATACAAACAGGTGCATGCGTAGCACGAATTTTGAGAGAGCCAGTCGTCTAACCCTGTGAATAGACTAGACATTACGCTTCCTCACTCCTTCACTCAACAATCACGTTCATTTCTTCTTTTTACAATGATTATCATGAAAACATTCCTTAGATTCACTCAGTCAGGAATTATCCTAAACATTCCCGAGAAAATAAAAGTTTGTTTTCTTTACTTGTACTATTTACATTATTCGGACTGTTATCCTCATCTTCATTGGCATATTCACAACGTTTTGGTCATTTTATGTTCCTGCCTTCTTCAGATGACTATAATTTCGAAGCTGTGGTTTGATGTGATAATTACTTTCACCAAAAATTAGATTCACAGTTTTTACCAATTTTTGAGCATTTAGTTTTAAAGATCGTCTGAAAGAATATCCGAAAACACATAATTTCCGCAGGTTTTTGCTCACAAACTGAATTTAAAATTTTACTATTTCAAGAATAAATCTAAATAAAGTTGATATCTTTTGTATTAAAGACATTGAATGGAAATATTTTCAAGCCAGAATTGTAATTATGAATCACCACAAGCAATATTTTACACTATTCGATAAGTAAAAACTTTAAAAAAGAAATTGTAAAAAAATTACAAAAAAGCTAATCAATGAATAAGATTTGTTAGATCATAATTAATTAATTAAAAAATAGATATTGAAGGTCTTATTTGATGGTACAATGATTTAGTAATAATGTACTTGTGTCATGCATCTTGTATACATACAATTTAGAAAATTATAATTTTTTTAAAGTTATGCCTTTCACTGATCACTGGATTGAAATTGCAACACTAAGATTTTGAACCTAAACTTAATATTCAAACTTGTTTCCTCCAAAAATTGTAAGAGTTTGAAAAAATCTTTTGTAATGATCATGTTAAACTCCCAACTTTCAAATTGAGTGCAATACCAGGATTCAAAAATTGATCTACCGTAGTGCACAATAGTGCTATAAGTGAAATATTCAGTTTAGACACATTCGAAGAGTTTTCATTACAAGGTAACATGCAAAATACAAACCAAACAAGCTAGCAAAATTATATAATATATATATATATATATATATATATATAAGAGAAAAACGACGGAAACCTTTTCGTTTTTATTATAAGACTAGCAGCCATACCCTGGTCGATCAGAAAAAGCATTCAATTAGAATGGAGCAAAAAAAGCATCATGTTTAGATGCAACAGAGTCTATTTTCTTCAATTACTGTAAAGTAATTACACTAAAAAAAAAAACTTTTGAATTAATACTGCTATTACTGCTATAACAGAAGTAGTCTGTATTTATTCAAGCAAAGTTAGCCGAGGACATGAAAGAGTAAAACAGGCAACATGAAGACCCACTTCAGACCACAACTATGGTGTTTTTGAAATTCAATTTGTCAGTGTGCTACCAGGGATGTAAAAGAGGATACATTTATAAAGCAATTTTTAAGTTTGATGAAAATTGGTTGAAAGATCAACGAAAAATAGAAAGAAATCAGTCAAAATCGCCATTTTTCGCTATATTTTTGCCAGTTTTCACTAAATGTGTGAACTCCATTATCAAGTTAAATCACTGTTAAACAATCAACTTATTGTTGGCTACAATTGAGTGATGTCTGTATTAAATTGCTTGAAAATTGAGGGAGTTTTTAGTTTAAAATTTGTGTTGAAATCGATTTTTTTCGTTTTATCGCTAAACGCAGTGGCGTAGAAATAAAAATGAGTTATCGTTGAGCTCGCCATGGTGGAAGTAACCTACATGCCAAGTTTGAACGATATCTGAGGAAAAAAGTTGAATTTATCGTTTTTTGATCGGCTTTATCGATTATTGATTTTTTATTAAAAAAATATCGATGTTTTACGCTAAGAACCTGTCTTTTACACTGTACAATTTATGTGCCAAGTTTGGTCAAAATCGGTTGGATGGATCTCGAGTGAAAAGGTATCACAGGCAGACATACAGGTACATAGACATTCTCTGTTTTATATATAGAGATTTGTATTATTACTTTAAATCCATATTTCGGTTTTAAATAGAAAATAAAAATGTAGAACAAATTTTAAATTGTTTGGTGCGTTTATTGGCACCTGTTTTATGTTTTCGCTTTGCGTAAATTTCGAACTTGCTTACACACCTCAAACTAATTCTCATATGGCGCTGATATGTCCGTTAGTTCAACGAGAAAATAGGAAGATTGAAAAAAGAAGTGCATGTTGTTCTATTCATCCTAGCATTATACCGAACAACTGCGGAAGGCCAGAGGGAAGAGCGTGCGAAAACAGAAACTAATATTCAGAGAAAGAGAATTGTTTTCGTGCACTGTAAATATTGCTTGTGTGAAAAAAATTTCCTTCTAACTCAACAGATATTAGTATCTGTCTATATTTCTGAAATGAGGTATTATGTACACTATTTATATTATTCGGACTATTGTCTCATCTTTGTTACCATATTTATCACAACGTTTTGGCCGTTGTAAGCTTCGGCCTTCTTCAGGTTGCTGAATGTGGAACTGAACCCCCTTATCTCGCTAGCTGGAGTAAATTTTCTAGTTCCACGTGCCATGTCTAATGGATGCCAGTCATCAGTTATCTCCTGCTAATTCACCTTACGGACACATGGCCCAGTGGATAAAGGCGTTGGTTAGATCTAGTGACAGGACCCAAAGAGTTGTGGGTTCAATACCCGGTTAATGCAGTGGAGAACTTGGAAGAGGTGAATTAACAGAAGATAACTGATAACTGACATCCATTAGACATGGCACGTGGAACCAGAACAGTCCACCCTAGCGAGCTAAATAAAGGGTTCAGTTCGACATTCCAACCACCTGAAGAAGACTGGAGCGTACAACGGCCGAACCGTTGTGATAAATATGGCAACAAAGATGAGGACAATAGTCCGAATAATATAGTCAACAGGTATTCTTTTAAAAGAATGAAATTTATTCTTATACCAACCTCGACCCATCATACTAGTGAGACTGAAATAGTCATACCGGTGGTAACTTTCAGCTTTATATAATAACCGTGCCGTTTTGGCGCGAATTTTTTATTCTTGGAGAATCGACATACTACGGAGAAAATTTTTTCCAAAATAATAAGTGTATCGTAGGAAATATGAAAATTGCCAGAGTTAGGGAAGGCCTTGATGAAAATAATATAATCGGGCAAGTACTTGTATTTGGAACACAAGTACCCATTCCTAAACTATAGCGAAGAAGGCACATTTAGGGATTGCGTATTTCAAGGATGTAGGTTGATCGATTTGTCTCTTTAATGGCATGCCAACACATTATGGGTCTTTTAAAGCCGAAATTCAATTTTCTTGGAAGTTTGGAAGTTATAAAAATATTATATATGATATTCTGCTTTCATAACTAAATACATGATAGATACCCAGCTTTTGTGCGGACATGATTACCAGAGGCGGTGATGTGAGTTTTGTTGATGTTTGTATTCCGAAATATAGTTTGATTTAAGAGATTGTAGGATTCTATATGGATTAATGCCATGAAAGTTCTTTCATGTTGGCTGTTCTGTAGTATTTTAAACGGATTTCAGTGAAGTCGCCACAATTTGTTAGTACGTACGCATTGTTGGTATCTTTTTATTTTTTTGTATAAAAATGTATTGCTGGTATTTTTACTACAAAAATGTATTTTTATACTTTCCTGATGTTTTGTTTTTGTTTTGGGTGTTAACTATTCGACCCTAGCAGGAACCCTAACAGATGTTACCACCCCGGGTCAGAGTGGACCTGGGAACAACAGTAATTAAGAAGTGGTTCTACGCTCTAAAAAAAACTCCAATCTCTCGATCAGAAGACTTGCTACCGGATATAGTTTATCGTCATACCCAGAACGAATATCCAACGGTAGATACACTGGTCCTCCAACCTGATAGTAGGGCGTAGATTAGTATTAAGGGTAGATTATTTGACGACAGATCAGAAAGACGTGCATATGATACCGGGCATATAATACCTTCCTATTTCAGTAATTTTAGACGTGGCACAAGGCCGAAAGTAGGGGTAGTACCCAGTGAGGATCGAACTCACTACTCAGTCATAATTGTTCTAGCTAGACAAACTTGTCAGCTATTACACCATACTGAGGTGCCCTTACCTTCCTATTTCAGTATTGGATGATAACTTAAATATTTATTGTATTTAAGAGCGAGGTTTTAATTTTATTAGATGAAAATATCTTAAAATACTTGAATAATACATAAACACGGAAATCAGAAAATATAATTTTGATAACAAACCTTTAAAAATGACTTATTTTTTGAGTGACTAACATCAAAGTCTCGCGTTCACAAGGTCAGAGTTAAATAAACAGAATCATTAAGAATTGGAGTATTTAAACATTACGTATAAATGTTAAACTTAGACTTTTAAATTTGTACGGCGATAAATTTTGAAGTTTGTACAAATCTAAATCATGAAATTTGAGCTGAGCTAAACTTTGAAATTTGTATTAGGCTTATTGTTTAAGTTTCTACGACGCTAAATTTTGATATTTATAGTATGATAAATTTTGATACTTGTCGGTTGCTAAATTTTTGAAATTTTTCCTACGTCCAAATTTTGTTATTTGTAGCACGCTGGATTTATAAAAATTATAGGACGCTAAACTTTGAAATTTGTACGTCTCTAAATTTTGAAATGCTCAAACTGTTCAGTACACGAAAAAGAAAGAAATGACTTGAGTATTTACGGAGGATTTTTCCATTTCCCCGTGTGTTGGGTTAGATATATATACAAGCCTAATTTCTTCATGTTTCGTCCAATAAATTATCTGAACGCGTGAAACTCAAAGTCGCGAAGGAATTTTGGGCTACTGATGCATTTGGATGCATATTAATTGAAATCGAAATTAGTTTTTATTTTCATAAATGTTCCATCTAAATGTTATCTAGTATTACCTACTCGCTTAAAGTAGTATGCTCTCAACTGCCTCATGGATGATAGCTGTAGCTACCTATAGTCTTTATATGGAAATGAGTCACCTCATCTCCCTTCGCCGAAGAGGTTTTATCACTTTATTTTCGCTGGTACTTCTGGGAGCTTTTGTCTCTTCACTACCTTTTGCTAGATATGGAGGATCTTGGTATTTTTTTCTTTTTTATAGGGATTTTTTTTCAACAATTGTTCTTGTTCATCTTTAGAGTTTATATTACTCTCGATTGCAGTATTAGTTGACTTATATCGTCAAACGTTATTTCATCTAACTTTCTTGCGTGTGCAATTGCTAATAATTTTATAATGGGCTCACAAGCAATTGCCAACATAACGTCCGTTGTTTGGCTTTCTCCTCCGATTAATTTTGAATCCTTTATATATTTGGTCTAGCTTTAACTACCAGTATTCTAAGCCATACTTGTGCGCATTCATAATTATCAAGTGATAATTGCTCGTTCGTTTCTTTAGATCTCGCTGTTGTACGGTGTTACCTACTCGTGGGTAATAACCGTGGCTATTTATGGTCTTTGTGGCTTCATATGTAAATGAATCAACTCACTAAATGAGATTTTAAAAAAATGACAATTCGCCATGACTATATTTATTGGGTACATTAAGTGGATGGGACAAGAAGAAAGAAAATAGTTCATACAAACGTTACTGAAAAATAATGCCTGTTCGATCTTAAGTTCTAAACTAAATTCGAACTTCTTGACAAATTGATATGTATGTATACTGTATGTTTTTGTGTGATTCATTTGAAAGTTAGAGTGCTGGATTGTAGTGTAAGTGTTAGAAAACGGGTAGATATGAAAATAGATTTAAAAATATGAATCATAATACTAAAGTCTTATATCGCTTTATTTTCTATTCTTACATTGCCAATGAACATCGTTGGCAATAATACTGGCTGGAAAAATAGAAAACGAATACACAGATTACCAACATTAAACAACATATCTTTCTCTAAAGGGATTTACTATGGTTAGATTCGTTCTTATTGGAATGGCCAATAAATATCAAGTCATTACTCGTTAATTAATTTTATGATTTTTAGAGTCCCATAGGTGGATACAACATTATGAAATTTCATTAAAATCTGAAATGGTGCCCATGAGACCATCGGTTAAATTGACATGAAATTACACACTCTCACATGGACACACATGCACACACACACACGCACTCACACACGCGCGCACACACATACACACACATATATACATACACATATGCACATACACATACACACACATACATACATATATATATATATATATATATATATATATATATATATATGAAGGTTAGAGCACTGGGTTGTAGTGTAAGTTTTAGCAAACGGGTAGATGTGAACACAGATTTAAGGATATAAAAATCATAATACGAAAGTTAATTCAGAATTAAATCGCTTTATTTACCATTCTTAAATTGTCAGTGAACAATGTCGACAATAATCCTGGCGGAAAAAATAGAAAATAATCCAAAGATTATCAAGATTAAACAACATCTTTCATTATTCCAATTTCTTTTTGTTGTACTTGTTGTTAATAGAATTTTTAATAAATTTCAAATTCTTTTATCAAAATGGCAGTTCTTTGTTTTCTTTATTTAATTATCGATAAATATAGACTAACAAATGGAGAGTAATCTAGACAGATTATAATGTACTAGACTAAATCAAGTACGCCTTTTTTCAATTCTAGATGTTAAATGTTCAGCATTTTTCTGATATACAAATAGCAAGATGAATATATTATTAAGAGTAAAGAGTATTTCTTTTGAAATGCGAGCAATCCTAACTCTCCACTACTGTATTATTTTAACGCGTGTTTTCTTCGTAATAGTCATCTGAGATCTTTTCGAGTGACTAGATGTTTCCCTGCGCTTCTCATGACTTCGACGTTCTCAGTGAATGTTTAATTCTCCACACAAAAATCCAGTCCTATCTTTTTGATATTTCTTTGCACTTCCTCTCGTCCTTAAAACTGATTCTTTTCTCACGTGCCCCACCTCCACGGTATTCTCTGTATTTATCAGTCAAGTTCATCTCTTGTTGTTCTTCATCTGTGAGTGAATTGTTCAGCACTGACTGTCGTATACATGAATTCTTTACTGATTTATTAAGCAACACGCTGACAGCGCTTCAAAGAATCGGAGTGACGTATGTCTATAAAAATATTCACTTCTTGCATTCAAACTGTGTCTAAAATGAAAAGCAAAATTCGTGCTTATTTTAATACAACTTCGTCATTTTCGTTAAAGCTCAGAATTCTTATTCTCAAATGGTTTTGAAGATTCACATTCCAGACCTTTTTCCATTTTGTTTACTGTACGTCATTCTTGCCAAATTATGATCTCCCAGACCTTTTCCCTTGACTGAATCCAAGGCAACTGAAGTCGTCTACTTGCTTCAGCTTATTTACTTCTGATGTAATAATTTCACACACTGGTTGATTGCATAAAATATACTTACGTTCCAGGAAATTTACATATAATCTTATCGCTTCTGCTGCAAACGTTAATCGGTGCAGGAAAACTTGTGCTTGTCCAAAAGATTTTACAAACTCTTTATCACAAAAAGACATCACTTGTACGCATAGAAGAAAATTATAAGAAACTTAACAAACAATTTCAAGTATTAAAGAGGGAATACTGCCTAAATACACAATATACACAAACGCATATATATATATATATATATATATATATATATATATATATATATGCACGCACATACACATACATATATATTATGAAATGGACAAAGTCCGACAATTATTTAAAGACATTTTTATGTTTATACATTCTTTTTATGGATACAAATATTTAAGTAAATGTTCTGTTTATAATAAACAGTATTAAACGTTTACCGGCCTGAATGCCCGAGAATATCTTCTGTGAAAATTTCTCGCGCGCACACACACACACACACAGGGTGTGATGGGTAAATTGTTGCCATTTTTTAATTTTTTATTTCGCGCAAGCGAGTTGTTTGTTTTTTGATTTTGTCGACTTCACAGTATAGTAGGGTCAATTGGCGGCCGTCTCTGAGAAAAAGAGTCCCATAACGTAATTCACTCCGCCAGAAATGTACTTACATTCACATGAAATTTGCATATAAGCTTACCGCTTCTGCTGTCATGGCTGTCAAACAATTTCTGCGACCACATTACCCGTTACATCTGGCCACCTTAACTCCCCAGACTGTAACCCCTTTGATTATTATGTATGGGGTGATGTTGAGCGAGAAACCAACAAAACGTCTTTAACGTCAAAGCTGAACTGAAATTAAGGATCATGGCGGCATTCACCAAATTAAATAAGGAGACCGTCCAGAAGAGCTGCAGTCGATTTTGAAGTCGTCTGTGGTTGAAGCCAGTGTTAATTTTATTGAACAAATTTACTTTTTAATATTTCAAGATATTTTTGTACAGTTTTGTTAAATGCATCTATTAAAATGAGATGTCAGTGTTATTTTCATTTTTACGTAATTTAGACGACAATTTTTTTTTCTTTAATAAAATTTCTGGAATTTTCAGGCCGGTAATTACACTGCTTAGTAAATAGCAAATATAAATATTCAGCAAAAATATCATTGTTTTTTTTTTTGTTTTTTTCTCGTTTTTTTCAACTGACACAATTTTGTGGATAATAATGACTAAATTTTGTGAATGATAAATTGACGTAATTTTGTGAATGATAAATTGACGTAATTTTGTGAATGATAAATTGACGTAATTTTGTGAATGATAAATTGACGTAATTTTGTGAATGATAAATGGGCAAAATCTCCATCCTTTATCATCTGATTCCATATTAGCTTTATAAATACGATGATAAGTACGGTAGAAAATTTCACACAATAAGATCTTCGGCGAAATAATTGTATCTAAAAGGCATTATTATTCAAAAACTGATTTGTAAATAAAGACATTTAAAAAGGAAACATTCTTATTGTAATGATAATAATTTTGCTATTATTTTTACCTTATTTACTGAGGCATTTTCCATACGCATGAGACTGGATTGGGTCCAGTCCGGCTGTTATGAAGAACATTAATGATATTATAAACGCTTATGCCTGGGAAAGAATCAACATACATGCGGCAGTATCCGCAATGAGATTTGATTTTAGTTACGTCATATGCCTGATGGAATTTAGTTAAAGCGTAACAAATACTATATCATAACAGAATATTCAATCATTTCATCTTTTATTAAACCATAATCTAATCATATAACATAACGAAAATATATTGAATCGGATGGTAATGAACATTTTTATTATATAAAATACCCTCACTGTCTCGTGAGTACTCAGTTAAAAGACTTCTTGTTTGAAAACCGATATAAAATTGGTTTGTCCTATTGAGACCGATAAGTGATTATGGCTGCCATGTCTTGGCTGGTTCTGCTCAATTCTCCCTTTCCCGCCTTGCTAGACTTCAGAAAATTTTACGTGGGGTTGTGGAAGAAGGCTTATTTATCCCTCTGCGATCTCTTTTCTACGTTGGAGCCGATTGCTCTTTCAATGGCAAATGTTTGGGTGGTCCTCATTCTTTAGTTCCACCAGTTCAGATGTTTACAGCTAGGAGACGCCATACTACGTCTACGGAGTCGAAACAACTTCAGTTTTCTCCGTATTCCAATTGAAAGGAGTAATTTCCACTCAGATTTTCCCAAGCCCACCGATTTGTGCAAAGAATTGCAGCGAGGTTGCTCCCTTGAGCACTGCTGTATTAATATCTGAAAGTCAAAGGTCGATCATAAGGTATCCTCTTTGTCTTCACGCCATAACATATTCTCTTACATTGCTATTACGTACTCCATTCATTATAACCATTTTAACACTATCTATCGGACTTGTGTGGCTCTCGAGCATGGTACTGGCTGAACTTGTTTATTAAAAAAAAATTAAACTTAAAAATTATGAAGCATTATGTACTTTAGTAGTATTCATTCCATCTTATAACTATTTTGCATTTAATAGTAATAATATTATCTTCTACTTTTCTGTTTGACAACTAACTTAATAAAAAAAATTCAATCAGCAGTTACACAAGAGTAGGTTTCTCGTGGCAATGTTGATTTGAGTTCGAATCACGTTCAGTGCTTATACTATATTTCGATCAGCAATTGTTTTTTAATGGTTTCACCCCAAGCAAGGCAATAAAGTCACTAGGAAGCAATGTGAGGTGTGCGAGAGAATATGAGAAAAAACTACTGTTAAGTAGAGAGGACAATAAAAGTATTAAGACAGAAGATAACGATTGACATTGCATTTAAATTTTTGAAGATCAAAGGTGACTGAGAAGCAAGAAGCGTGAAGAGAGCTCCACAAGCGAGAAGTACGATAGAAGAGACTTTTGCTCTTTCTGTTATTCTTTCTTCTTGTTCTGTGTCCTACCAACATTAATATTTATCATTCCTTGTTTAATCATTTCACCCCAAATAAGGCAACAAAGTCACTATGGCACAAGAGGTTACTAAGTGTTAGAGAATATGAGAAAAACTACTATTACGGAGAGAAGGACAATAAAAGAATAGGCTGCATTGAAATGAAACTGAAAAACAAGAGGCAAAAATACTAGCGTAAAATGAACAATCGTTTTTTTTTTAAAGAAAATGCTATGCGTGATATACACTTAGGCGATCATGTATCTTTCGATACATAACTGACGAGGCAGATTTCTTCCGCAGTAGGTTGCAATTTCTTTCTGCGGTAGACCAGTTGCAATTCTGGTCTGTGGGAGAAGAGGATTCATACCTTTCCCAAGCGTATTAGCACGTGATTTCGACTGGAATTCGAAATCGGCTCTCCGATTCCTCAATACGAACCGCTATGCATAAATCCACAGTACCTCCCGAACCCTGGTTAACAAATGCTTAATGTAATAAAGCATGTGAGATAATATTGCAATTTGTACTTAGTTATTTACGTCATGCCCATTGCACTACAACATCATAATGTTTGGGAAGGCTTAATCTATAATTAAAATTCTATTGAATTTCATAATCAAAATAAATGCAATTACTACTAAGGTCCGGCGACTTATGGTCTCTTAAGCTGCGATGAATAGCAACTGCAATTAAGATGAATATAATACTAAGTAAAAATTAATAATGGTTGATAATGCTTCATCGAAATTTCAATTGGATTTTATAAAATTCAATAGAATGTTACTGTTTAAATCTGTAGACTAATTGGCAGTACGGATCCAATGAAAAGCAAATGAAATTAGGATGAACAGCAGCTAAAAATTAATAATAACTAAAAATGTTTTATCTAATAATAAAATTCAATTGAACTTTATAATAAAATTCAATATTGCTATAATACAATAATAAGTACAATTATTACTAATGACGGTAGAGTGACGGTTTGGGCAGCTGCGATGAAAACCCAGAACAATTAAGATGAAAGAAATACTCGCCGAAAATGAATAATACTTGATAGTGATTCATGTAGTAATGTGTTAAAATAGTAATAAGATTTGTATTTAGTTATCTCATGTAGTATTCCTCTCCAGCTGGAAATGGCACATTATTTTCATAAAAGTTTTCTGCATTCATCACGAAAGTCATACAATTTGTGACACAACGAATAGAAACAGGTGTTGCTATAAACATCATGGAGAAAACTGAAGCAAATATGAGGAAATGTCGAAGCATCTTCGCTTGAAAGTTATCTATTTCAAAATAGATATGATCGTTTTTAATAAAATTGCTATAGAGACAAAATATTTTTCTTTTTCTTTAAACTGGCATATTGGCATTGTCAAATTTAAAATGAAAGAAACGAAATCATACAAAATTTAAGCAAGAAATTTGATCAATTTTCTCTGGCAATAAATTCTGCATAAATCTTCCACGATTTTGAATGCAAAAATAGAGATGAGGAGTCGTGAATCTAAAGTAAATAAATAATTGAGAAAAGCAATCGATGTAAAGATGTTTTAATCCTGAGGTCATTTAATATCGAATACATTGGTTGTGTTTATAATTGTGATTGTGTTTATACATAAGTCTGTAGGGAAACATTGGTCGGGTTTATGCTTGGCAGAAGTCACCAAACTACGGCCCGCGATGTTAATTCATTTGGCTCTCTACCACACTGTGCCATAAATGTGCTAAAATATAATTATTTATATGGAATTGTGAATAGATTGTAGTTAAATTTACTATGTAGAAAAAATTAAAATAAACGTATAGTAAAAATGCCAAAATTTGGCCAATCTGATTTTTGCGTCTGACGATAATAGACGTTTTAGATTGTTTAGATTTAGTTTTTTATCGCTGCTTAACCAGTGATGAGTTTTCAAAGTTGAAGAAATTTACCTCTGGTATGGCATCAGTGTTTGGAACAACTTATGTCTTTGAGCAAACATTTTCGAAAAATGAAGTCTGTAAGGTCAGTACATCGAACGAGGTTGACAGATGAACATTAGAAAGCATTTCTCTTGGTTGGATGAAGCAATACCAAAACAAATATTAATTATATCTTCACAAATCTCACGAATCTTTTTTGCTTTCTTACTTTGTGAGATTTGGATATGAGTGCATTATCTGTCTGTTTCCCATGCTATCTATTAGGTTGGTGCAAAAATAATCACGTAATAATGTCGTTTTTTGACGTTAAAAATACGTCAAAAAACGACATCATTACGTCATTATTTTTGCACCAACCTAATATATGTATGTATTTCTTATCTGAGAAAGAACGGAAAATGACGGAAAGATTTTGAGTAGTTTGAACATTGTAGGCGTGGAATGCTGACAGTGAGGAATTGCCTTTGTTTAAGTTTTAATATAAGACCAAAAAATGTGCAAAGACAATCCGTTCGGTTGCCGCGAAAGAGTGAATAAGCTTCTCCGCTCTTATATTGCTAAGCGTCCTAGCAGAGACAATCCAGCACCTGGTGATAGCAAGTCACTGGCCCACCTAACGAGGTCTGTTCTCTCTATCTCCCTCTTACTCAAATTTCCTTAAAATAATACGATGCTACTATTAATATCACCACCCTCTGGAAAAAGTGCCAAAAAGAAAGCTAAAACAAATTGTCCGTCTTTTATTCAGTTTGTGGTGCAGCGTTTGGGCCTGAGGAATTGCCGACTAAGTAGCCAGAGACAATACACAACTCAATATTATATGGTAGTGAACGCTGGACAATTTCCTCGCCGATGAATATGACACAAGTGGCGACAGTGATTTAGCTTTTTACAGAAGGATGCGGATAATACCATGGATGAAACATGTCAGCATCGAGTATATTTTAAAGAAAATGAGAACAAAAACGATACTTGTACTTCAAATACAAAAGTTTCAGTTGAAATTTTTGGCACGCATAATGAGGAAAGATGACGTGGAGAATTCGACGCTTACATGACATAATGAAGTCAAGAAGCGTTGAGGGAACGGTCGAGTAACCTATCTTATGAGCTTATGTAAGTGAATGACAGGACAGTAACTTGGAAGGAGAGAGACCAATATTGCTTAGGCCCACGAATAATGGGAAGTTGTGGAGAGCCGTGATTGTCCCGCAACGAAACGGCATATACAAGGTGGGATGGATAGATTGTCGTCTAAATAACGCAAAAAATAAAAGTCTGACATCTCATTTTAACAGATATATTTACCAAAATTACGCAAAACTAGCTTGAGATACTAAAGAGTAAATTTTTTTCAATAAAATTGTCATTGGTTTCAACCACGGCCTCCAGATGACTTCGGAATCTTCTACAACTCTTCTGGACGGTCTCCTTGTTTAAGTTGGTGAATGTTGCTATAATCCTTACTTTTAGTTCATCTCTGGTGTTACAAAGAGTTTTGTTGGTCTTTTGCTCTTTCACTGCGCCTCACACAATAGTCAAGGGATTGCTGTCTGGGGAGTTAGGTGGCCAGATGTGAAATGTCATGTGGGTGGAGATATTGTCTGAAAGACATGACTGGGCTCTCCTGCTTGTGGGACATGGTGCAGAGTCCTGTTGTTAGACATGGGGTCTTGCAGTATCCACGCTCTTGACCCAGTGCAGCACTACCTCACCAAGGCACTTGGTATAGGCCTGTGTGTTGAATCTATCTATCTATCTATCTATCTATCTATCTATCTATCTATCTATCTATGTCCTGTCTGAGGCCCCGTGGGAAGATAAATGGATGCCTAACGTTGCCATCATTAGTGATCACTCCAAACACCTTCGTACTCACCATTAAACTCATCCAACTCTTTCCGTATCCTCTGTACTGCCTCAAGATTGACAACCAAACACTCTGAAATGTTCGTCTTGGAGCTTCCTGCGCGAATGCCAAGCAGTACAGCATACCGTTTTCAAATTTATTGTGGTGTGAATTGATTCATAGTGCTCTTTTTGTCACAGATGGTGCGCAACTGCCCCTATTATACTGCACCGTCGACAAAATAAAAGTAAAGACGCGCATGCACGAAATTAAAAATATAAAATGGCGACCATCGTATTTCTCATTGGCACGTCTCGATTGTAGGAAAAAGAGAAATGACATGACGGTGATGCTGCACAAGTTACTTTCATTTTAATCCAATACTTTAAATCCCTCTTGGAAACGAAGATACTTCTTATGACAGAAACAAAATGTCCTCGTTATTAAAATCAGATGCAATTTCCTTGGAACGTATCAAATTTTCGTGGTGTGTCTTTTCTATTGTGCCTTCGGCAACCATCTAAGATGCATGTGTGTCCAGGTGAGAAAGAGATCGCTTTTAAAAATCCATTTAAAATATATATATATATATAGCTGAAAAACTTTTAATATGCTGCATATTCCGAAAGGAATATTCCATGTGCCGTTTGCATAAACGGTATGAAGCATTCCTGAGACTTGCAGACCGGATAAAATGCCTCCCCTTGATCTCCTAAAAGAACAAATTCAATTCTTTGGTCGTTTTGATTAAGTTTTTGAGGACAAGCTGAGAACCTTTCGACCTCTCCTTGTATAATCTATTTATAATTCCATAATCTTAATTCTATTGGATTCTCTTGATAGTCAAAGCAAACTTGAAGCTGAACGATAATAGCGTTGACCAATCAATGAATTTGTTTAACCATCTCAAGTAATACATACCGAAGACAGAATGCGAGATCTTTTCGGAACCAAAGTAGATTTGTTATGGAAGAAATTGTTTCTTGCCTTTATATAATATAAATTCATATATATATTTTAAGACATTTTTATGTTTATACATTCTTTTTATAGATACAAATATTTAAGTAAATGCTCTGTTTTATAATAAAATGTATCAATAACATTTACCGGACTGAATGTCCGAGAACTTTTCATAGAAAATATTCGTTTTCCGACAGGAATCGAACCTGTATCCTACACGGTACTGTCATTTAGACTGACGTACCTTAACCGATAGACCCACGAAGAATCATTCGGCCTGCAAGGTCGATTTTACTGTTTTTAAACTTCAATCTTCCATGAATCTCTCACATACATTCATATCTGCTCAAAGCGTATCCAAATGTAAACAAATGACGTCCCAAATTATGAAATGGACAAAGCCAGACAATTATTTTAAGACATTTTTATGTTTATACATTTTTTTTATAGATACAAACATTTAAGTAAATGCTCTGTTTTATAATAAACAGTATTAATTTCTCGGATATTCAGGCCGGTAAATGTTATTAATACTGTTTATAAGCATAAAAATTCTTCAAATAATTGTCTGGCTTTGTCCATTTCATTATTTATATATATATATATATATATATATATATATATATATATATATATATATATATATATATATATATATATATTCATAGAGGTTAAGTTGCTAATTATCGCGTTTGTACGTGCTGGATAATATAACTTATTTAAGATAAAAATGCTAAAATTATTTTCATTTGTAAAGTCTTATATCGTAGTGGTCGATACCCAAGTAAGTAGACACCCAGTGGAAACATGGACAATGTCACCGCTTTTCTTTTTTTAACGAGTTGGAAGGCAATGCATGACACCCAGTTGACAAACTATATGTAGTCCTCACGTTTCAAATATTTAAATCAGACTCCAAAACAGAATCCCTTTCAGCAACTCACACCAGATATGATTTTATTTTCAGCATTGATTAAAATAATTAAATGTGTAACACAAACTGATTCGCACGACTTCAATTTCGGAGCGTTGCATATCGCATTGTCTTCTCCAACATTTCCAGGCTGGGAACTTTCGACCTCTTCTTGTATAATGTATTTATAATTCCATAAAATTTAATTCTACTGGATTCTCTTGATCGTCAAAGCAAACTTGAAGCTGAACGATAATAGCATTGACCAATCAATGAATTTGTTTAACCATCTCAAGTATTACATACCGAAGACAAAACGTGAGTAGGTTTGTTGAAGAAGAAATTGTCTGTTACCTTTAGAAAGAGGCAGCGATGATAATCGAAAATACGTAAACGAACCAGCTGTTACTGGTAGACCTTCATATGTAAGACTTATGGACATTAACACCTTGCTGAAAAATAGCAAATTGTTCTATTGCTTTGTCGATAGAAGAAATATAACTTTCTTGTTATATAGTGACGCATGCGTGATAGATGAAAAAAATAAGTTATTTCTTCCAAGTTAACTTATCTATCGCGTGCAAAATGTGATTGGATTCATCACTTAATAATTTTGTTCCAAGAAACGGCCAATGAGACAAGATTGTCTGAATTTCCCCAAATGAGGAATTGTTAACATTCATCTGTTCAGCCAAGTGAGCTTGATATCTGTAACCGTAACATTTGTTTGGTTTTTGTATTCTGCTTTCTTTCAAGATCTGTTGTATAATTCCTAAATGTCAAACTGAATCTTTTATTCAATTCACAAGATTAGAATATGCCCATTCGCTGTTCACTCGAGGAGATGCCTCTTATTAATGAAGACAACAATATCTTTGTCTTTAAAAGGAGTTTTTAAAAGTTCATAATTTTACCTGGTACTTCCGATATGAATGCCTGTGCCAAATAAAAAGTTATCCACGTTGATTAAGTTGAGAATAAAAAAAATACCAGAGAACCAAATTAACAGCAAAGAATTCGATGATACAAATATTACTGAGTGTGGATAATAGAATAAGGCAAAAAGAATAATGGTTGAAAGAATAGCATTATGACAACCAAAATAAAAAAACATTCCTTAGAATATAATAAAAGTTTGATAAAGATGGCGGGGATATTAGTGTCATATTTATTTTCAAGGAAGAATTTTGTTCACAATTTACATTAAATGGATGCATTCCTAACTACAAAATATCGGAATTTGTGGAGAGCTATAATCACCCATGTCCTGAAGATACGTGGCACTTAGAAGAAGAATGGTTCCAAGTACCTGTCGAGTTAATTCATTTCAACCAGTAACTTAACAAATTAAAGGCAATATATTCACGTAAATATATTTTATATGAATAAATTCATTGATTATTTATACCAACTTTAGTATAGGAAATACGATATTTGAACAAAGGATAGGTTGCGCCAGGGCAATTTCGTCCAACGCCGTAAGACGCTATTGAACCAAAATAGTAACCTTGAGTCATGTTCTTAAATAGCCTTGTCAGATTTAGATTCGCATAATGGATGCCATGCATTGTGTTCAATTCGTCCGAAAATATCTAAATTTACCACTCTACAACCGTTTTATCAGATCAATTGTTTGAATGACTTCAAGCAAATAAATCTTTCAGGTTTTAAATTTGACAGTCCTTCATCACACTCTACAGACTGACGATACAAAATCACAAAGATCTATAGCAGATTACAAAAAATATTGGAATGGCAAAAAGATTCTTTCGGTTTATTAAGTAAATTTCCTACTTATTAAGCGAATGAACCTTTTTGGCCACAGTGATTATCTCCAGCAGCAACAAGAATAATCTGTGCTACAAAGAACGAGAAATGTAATAATAATAAAGATGTTGACTTTCCACACTACGTTAAACAAAAGAAACTCCCATTTATATTAGAAGGAATGGACTTTGGATTACCTGGGAAATTATTTGAAGAAAAAGGTTTTATAAACCGATAATAACTTTGACGATTCGTTTAGTCAATGTTCAAATTTCCCTTTTCATTTCACCCTTACCATTACCAACACCAGTACCATTTTTCTTGACCCATTTGATAAATTGCAAAATGTTATTCTCTAGAAAGAAATACATTTACCAAAACACTTCAGACACTGGACGAACTAACAAACCACCCCCGCCTGACTGAGAAGAATGCAATACTCGACATGACGACGACGGCAATGATGATGATGATGATGATTAATAGAAAAATATCCGCGACAATTTCGCCAAATTGCATGTATTATTGCAACATTTGAGATTAAATTCTTCCGATTAACTGGAATCACATATTCTCGTGTTCTTTTATATCGGTGATTTCATTGGCGTTAGTTTCAATTTTGCCGAGAAAATTGGCTGTAGCAATCTTTAGTTAAGTCATTAATTTCAGCACCAGAGTCAATCTTAAAGCCAATTTCAGAAGCATTCATTTAGTTTATTGATTCAAACGCTTTTCATGATTTATTACAAATATACAATAGGATTGAGACGTCGGAGTGGGAATTGATTATCTGTTTGCACTTTGTGTATGACTAGAATTAATCACATCCAAAGAGAAGTTTATATCAGCAGGCATTGAATCAGCGTCAGATACGGTGTAAGTCTCAACTTGATCTATTGATTTATAAAACTTAAAGTAATGACCTTTTTTGTTACAGTTGCTCATCACTAATCATAGGCGAGACATTTATGATCTCGTCAAATATAAACAGCGCAGAACTGAAAGGAATGAATTTATATTTTGCTATCGGAATTTGGACGTGTCTTATAATCGGATTCAAATTAATTCAAGTATTTCTAGTTTTAATGTGAAGTTGCCACCAGCAATGTCAGAATCAAAGATGTCTAAGGAAAAAAAAGATTCACGCTAATGTTTAGCGTCTTCCACTGACTGACCTTCTTGTATGACTGACTTTTTTCTAAAATCTGATTCTTTCAAAACTCTCCCTCTCTCGCTTTCTGCCTGTCTCTCCCTCTCTCCATTTCTGGTTCTACCTCCCTCCTTCTCTCTTTTACTCTCTTGCCTCTTCCTCCCTCTCTCCCCTTTCTCTACTCTCCTCTCTTTCTCTCTCTCTCTCTCTCTCTCAAACGAGACTCAGCAATATCTAGAATGAAACAGTCTTCATTTAATCTATCACAGATATTTTCAAATTCCCATAATTCCTACAGCACAAAATGAGGAAAGAGGAAAGTGCAAAAGTGGAACCCAAAGACGCATTGGGATAGCTAAAGATGCCTTCGAAGAGCTAAGCTAAGTATTAAGAAACAGGAAAATTTCCTTAGAAACAGTGAAAAGAAGACTGGACTTTTACGTACTATCAACGTAAAAGTTCAGTCTTCTACAGAAGGATTCTAAGAATACCATGGACCATAGGAAGTTTTAAAACAAAAAGGACACTTACATTTAACATTTGGAAGAGATAGTTGAAATTTCTAAAGCACATAATGAGAAAAGAGGGCTTGGAACGTTTAACACTCACAGGACATAGTGAAAGAATGAGGAACAGAGGAAAACCTACCGAGCTTGTGTAAATGGTGAGTAGAACAGGGATTCGGAGAGATAGCGAAAAGACAATATTTACTAAGAGCTACAAAGGACAGGAAGTTGTGGAGATCCATGATCGTTCACATCTTGAAGGGATGTCAGTCACTTTACATGTGAATAATTTATACCGAGGTATTATTAGATGCATACTTGGTTGACACCAACATTTTCTCTCAAATTATTGAAGTGAGTCTTGACTTGTCGTAGGCAAAATACTGAATAAATCCCATGTCCTTTTTTTGGTATTAATATTAACAAGATGTCGAATCGAAATTGTTACTTTGGCTTATCATCAGATGCTGGGGCTTTCGGAAATAGGTAGAGTTCACTTTCCGACTTGCCCCGTGCGTTTAGCAAGTTCTCATTAATGAAAGCCAAACTTCAAAGTTCACCGAAAATACAACTGCAGATATGGCGACTAAAGGTCTTTGTTAAATCCAATCTAAGTGGAAATTCTATTTGAATCCAATCTACATACCGGAAATGACATTCAAAGAATATATGCAAAATGGAAAGAAATAGGAAGACGCATCGTCCGCATTGGGAGTTGTTTTCAAAATCGGATTTGCATAAAAGCCACAACGGTGCAATGGAATAATCATGAAAACTGCATGCAAACAGAACAGCCATTGATAACAAAGTGCCAAAAGCTGGGAACAATGGTAATCGCAATAAAAAGGACAAAAGGATAAAAACTCTCCAATCGAAAGTATGAAAACCATGGAGAAATATATTGAATATTTGGCACCAAATCTTGTCATTTTAAAACAGAAAATTAGTACAATGGTCCCTGTGAGTTTTCCAACATAACACATTCGTAATATGTGAACTTTGCGATATTCTTTCTAATGAACTGAAGATGTCGAGATTAATGAAGGTGACAATTATACTCCTCATTATTGGTGTGTTACAAACAGTGTCAAATAACCCCGCAAAGAGATGAGCAAAACTCTAAAGCGATGGAAAACAAATCATCCAGTAGACAGTATGAATCAGATCAGCAAGAATACCGAAGAAAGTTTCAGTGTACAGAAGGAAGATTTTGTCACAGGATCACCAGCAAAAGTTCAATAAATATAATTAAAAAGGGGCGAGTGTAAATGAAATCTGCATAATAAAATAATAATAATAATAATAACAACAACACATATATTTACCCTATTCTATGTCACATAGTAACCACTTCGCCCAAGATTTTTAATAAAGTTTTGTCGCTGAAGATATAATTATGTTAGTAGATGAAATTGAGTATGGTGGGTATCGAAAAAAGTGTAATTAAAAAAGTAAACAAAAGAAACGTTTAAGAATGCATAAAATTCTTGATTAAGGGTTTGAGATTGGAATTAGTAAGCGTTGAAACCCGTATTACTAATTTAAAATGTTATCTATAATGCAAAATCTTCGTATAACCGAGCGATCATAAATGATCCGATTATTTATCCTATTAACCCAAAATATATGTATTTTCTCATCACTGGACCATACCTCGGAAAATAAAGAAATATATTTGTCTGTTTATCATGCGACCTCGACTAGCCAGCTCAGAGGATTTAGTTTTTGTCAAGAGAATCTTCTTTGGCTGTAAAAAAGGCCTCCATAACAATTCCAGAAAGCCAATACTTTATAAACTGAATGTTACAAAACTGCAAAAAGTCGGAGAGTCCGCCCCAAGGAGTCAGTAAGGATCGTTTTCTCCCTTGGCTGCTCGAGATATGGAGCGACCCTTCTCCGGTGTTAGAGAAACAGAGTTGAGTAAAAAGGGAAGAAACTGACTTAAAATAGAGAACGTAGACGAAAAAAGAAATCAGTGACGTTGTTAGAATGGCCGTTCATAGTAGATAGCCTAAAAGAAAAGGAGTCCTTTTATGGAGTTTTGGTTTGGTTTGGTTTGGTTTAATTTACGGTATATCAACCTTAATGGGTTATTTAATACCGACAAGATTTATATTGCTGGTAATATATTTTTTCAAAATTTTATTGCTGTTAATAATTTTTACAAATTGTTTCTGGTATTAAAACCTATTTTTACACTTTCATAGTGTTTTGAGTCCAGTTTGTGGGTGGGGAGGTAACTATTTACGCATAGCTGGGTCCCTAACAGGTGCTACCACCCCAGGTCAGGGTGGACCTGAGAACACCAGCAATTACGAGGTGGTTCCACGCTCCTCAAACTCTTCTGATCAGAGGCCTTGCTAATGGATATAGTTTATCATCTTACCCAGTTTTATTAAGACTATGTCCTCTGATAATAAAACATCTTAGTAGGTCTTCCACTCCTTACATAGACTGAAAATTGTTTTCAAGAGAAGGAATTCTTTAGTCTATAAAGAAAACAACGCGTCAGTAAACCCTATAGATTGGCGCTACACAACAAAGCGTTTAACCAAATAACAAAAAAAAACACATCATTTGTTGCGTATTACATAGAACTAGAAGAGAAAATAATGATATAATCAAGAGGTCGATATACCACACTACCTAAAACAAAAGGTTAGTAAGGAAATTCCCATCAATACTAGAAAGCGTGACAACAGTGGCTTTGAGGGTGTACTTTCCTGAAAAAAACTATTTTAAGAGAATGAATTTATAAATACCAACCGACAGTGACGTTATTTGATCAATAAACGTCTAATGTGTCCTTATAAGGAAACCGTTCTTCTCATCGTTGCCTTTACCAGAATCAGAAATCACAACTGTGAATCATCTGAGTGGATTTGGTTTATGTGAAATGTCAAACAGCAAACAATACTTTGTTTGCCATATCGACTCTACGTAAACGCCGGAGTTAATACATTAGCGTTTACAATAAAGAATGGATGGCCTAACACAGAAAAATAGAGACAAATTATATTGACAGAATTCTTGAGCATGAACGCACTAGCAAGCGTAAATTGAATTACATATAACGGGGAAAAGTCCAACAAAGAATTAATTCAAACAGATGCTTGGGAGATTTTCTGCATAAACAAACTGTAGCAGAGGAGAGTAACCGGACTCATATATTACACCGAATAATTGACATGATTTTATTTTTAGGTGAAAGGTGGTTGCGTTACTGGTATCTTTCATCCGATTGGCAACATTCGCAATCATAACTTACTTAGGTTGGTTGAATTTTTGCCGGATGCCATGTTCAAATCCCTTGTCAAGGAAAATCAAAGGAAGCCTGAAGAAAAGAAAAAGAGCTTGTAAATATATCATTTCTCAGCTGAAACACGAAATGCATTTATTTCTCTTTGCTCCAATCTCATTTTTGAATATATATATATATATATATATATATATATATACAGTCGCTGAGAGATCAAACAAAATACTATTCAATAATAACTGATACAAAACCTGATTCTGCACATGTCTAATAGATCCCATTAATCATCTGTTTCCTTAAATGTTTATTATACGAGTTTAACATTCAAAAAAGATTTCTAACTTTTGAAAACACTTGTGAGGACCAAAACAGGTTCTGATATGGCAAAGTTGATGTAAAAAACATGAAAAATGGAGTCGTGCACTATCGGAACTCCACTTCTTTAATTCAAACAGAAGTGCTCACTTCGAAAACCACAGCTCATATGACAAAGCAGACCTTCCGCTGTAGCGTTCAAAATAGCATGGTCATAAAACATCGTTTCATAACAATCAGAAAAGACCCACGCAGTTTTCGCAGCAGCCGTTTCTAAGCCACTCCCTCACAATAAAGCCAACGAGGAATTCGATCCGGTTGGCATCAATGACGGATCCCCGTGATAGGAAAGCTTAACGGAACACGAAAGACTGTGTAAGTCATCAGCATCGATACCAAGGCGCTTCCATCAACACCAATGCCTTCGTCCAGAAACAAAACCAGCAGGAGAGACTAACTCTCGATTTAATATACGTGTTAATTTTTTCTATCACGTGTCTGTCTCATACGATTACATACGCGTGTTCATTTCGTTTACGTGACTACTTTGCTTTGTACTTTGAACGAACTCTCACTCTCCCAAAACTGGTATACGATACCTCGGAGTAAACAAACGATCGAACCTCGCCAATCACGGGAAATGAAAAAAAAAACTCTTTTCCTTATCTCAACCACATTTCTCCATTTGTTCTTTGGCCAATTCTACATTTATATTTATTAACAGTAAGGCCAACGTCACAATAGCATTCCCTTTAAGTAGTTTGCAGTGGTCTATTAGATGATGATGATGATGATGGTGATGATGCCAATATGGCAGCCAGTAGAAAGTAATAGAGAGGATATTGTTTAAGAAAACTCTTCTTGCCATTTTCTCATCATGTGATTGACATAAATTGCTTTTATGTGGCACGGATTCAGCAGAATGTTCGACTGAAGCAGTTTCAGAAGAATAGGCTAGTGTCTTTAATCTCTTGGCAAAATCTTATGACACACATCCAGGCTGTCAATAATTTCATCATTTGTCAACTACCAGGTGACCAACCAGAATTAGACACAAGTGGAATCATTTGTATCAAGTCACAATGGTATGAAATATGCAGGACATCCGGGTAGCGGTAAGGCATAGGAAGGGGAATTAGCGAGCCGAGTTCAAATTTCAGCCTAATCTGCTAGATTCATTTTAATGCTCATGGGAAAAGCATGTAGCCATATTTTGACGTCCTTGGGTAAAATATCAGGGTAAACTCTGCCCCCTAACATTGATGGTAGCAACCAGTCTAAATTCACAATCATGGAGAAGTCAGTGGGTAAACCAGTCTATTATATTTCTCAAGAAGTCACGATAACGAAAATAATGAAGTTGTGGAGAGCCATAATCGCCTACGCCCTGAAGAGAATATGACAACCAAAAACGAATTAAATTAGCCCTACAGTATGTTATTAAACTCAATCTGACGACGAAGATTTTAAATGTAGTAACAATCAAGTGATGAAAAACAAGCAAGAGTTCCTGACACATTTAAAGAAACATTTTTCGAACATTTTCTTTTTGTCATCGTTGATTCTGCAATTGATAAGAAGTTTGGAAGAAGTTCGAAACTTTGGCTTTGAGGGCGGGGTAACCAGTCTAGGAAAGGGGAACTCTGAATTCACAATCATAGAGAAGTCAATGGGAAACTATTCTATTATATTTCTCAACAAGTCATGACAGATAACCTATAGTAATGAACACGTGGAAAGCCATGATCTCC
This sequence comes from Acanthosepion lycidas, assembly GCA_963932145.1. Lineage (NCBI taxonomy): Eukaryota > Metazoa > Mollusca > Cephalopoda > Sepiida > Sepiidae > Acanthosepion > Acanthosepion lycidas. The sequence continues at coordinate 17,677,168 of OZ010577.1, forward strand.
TACGTCCTGAAGGGATATGACGACCCAAAATGATTAAACTGTCCCTACCGTATGCTCTGAAATATAATCTGATGATGAAGACTGAAACTAAAAGTCACAAAAATTTACGACCATGTATTATTCAAGTGGCAGGACTAAAAAGAAATCAAAATGGTCACCGCGGTCATTTTGTTCCGCTTTCTCTCTGGTCTCCTTCGTATGTCTCGGAAAGTCTCGCGTGACCTTTTTTTTTTAATCTTTTTTCAGAAGGTCGGTTTTTCGTTTCCCCTAATAGAAATTAAATGAAATAAGAAGCTTTAGTAAATTATGGAATTTATGTCGTCTTTCAGATGACACCCTTGTGCCATTCACCTGCTTCAATCTCTTTATCGTCATTATCATCTACAACCTGGTTATAGAGGCAAGAGATGACACAGTTGGTGTTCAAGAGGACAATATTGAAAAGCGAAATCTGACGAAACGTACGAAATCAATTCGACAATCTGTTGACAAAATCAAAACATGTCGCTGACAGTGTGAAAACTGAAATTAAATAATTCCATGGATATTCATGTGAAAGTTAATGCAACCTGTTAGACAGGAACCAGAATTTGAACTCAGCTCTCCAATTCTCTCTTTCTGTCAGTCGAATATCGCGCCAACATTGATATTTTATAAAAATGATTTCACACAATCTATTTTGGCTAACCATTGAGTAATTGTCAAATGATGACATCCACCTGCATTTCTTTATCGCTATTATCATCTAAAACTTGGTTATAAAAGCAAGAGATGCCATAGTAGATGTTGAAGAGGAAAATATTGAAAGGTGAATAAAATCTTAAAGAATAGGTGAGATCAATTTGACAGAATCAAAAATTATCCTTAACAATCTGAAAATTGAAATTAAGCAACATTTACGATGAACATTAGTGCGAGAGTGAATGCAAAATACTAGGTTGCAATTTGAACTTGGCTCACCAATTACTCTCTCCGTGCGTATAACCATTACGTTAAACATCCGGCTAAATTGAGGATTTTATACAAATAATTACAGACTATCATTTTTTGCTGACCACTAAGTAATCATCAAATGATGGAAGGCTGTGTTTGTCATGAAAAGAAAGCGAAATAAGAATCATCAAGTGATGAAAAACAAGCAAGAGTTCCTGACACATATGAAGAATCATTTTTTCGAACATTTTCTTTTTGTTATCGCTGATTCTGCAATTGACAAGAAGATTGGAAGAAGCTACCAAAAGAAATTTCTGGGATTTTTTCTTTCTTTCATTTCGATCTCAGAAAAAAAAATTTCCCCATTAAAGTGTGAGTTATTTGTGACAATTTACAATGGCGATGTAAATCCCAAAACATTTTAGATGAATTAATACAGAGGAAATCAATTATGAAATATGTCAACTTTGAGGAACTACAACGGAAATCCTTCAATTTACTCAACAAAATATACGAATGCATGATGGAAACAAAAACGTTCATTATTCGGGATTTTTTTTTTTTTACATTATCTGCAGCTGCCACATCAGCAGAACATTCCTCAGTAAACTGAAACTGCTAACAGAATTATCACAAAATACAAATGACACAAGGTCGTTTGGAAGTCGAATTAATATCGAATTGGAAAATAAAAGAAATATTGATTTTGATCATCTTATACATACTTTTGCAGGTAAATAATTCCTGAAAATGAAAACCCAACTGCAGTTCTTTTCACGTTAGTTTTTTTTATGCGACCGATATATTTGGGATTATTTATAGAATTAAAAAATTGTATCATTTTTGGTTTCAATACTTGGTGGAATGGAGCCATAGATAAGTCTCGACTTCGGTAAAAATATATTCTACGACAGCCCAGCATGGAGCAGAACATACACTAAACGCTTCAATAGAAATACACTGGACATTATTTTACAAAAAGATCGCATTAAAATGCGTCGAGAATGTTAATGTTTCTGAACGCAAGACGAAGATTTGGAACATTAAAAATCCAATCCTATTCAATGCTTTTAAAATTGTATCAATCAATCTGTTTTTAATTACTATTGAGGGAAATTGATTTTCAACCGCGAATATTATTGAGAAGATAAATTTATTATATATTAAAGTAAGAGATTGTCAGTGGTCAGGAATGAATGTAAGCATTACTAAAAGAATAGGCCTATTATATGTAGAATTATTATTTTGTAGCAGTGTTTTACTGTAGAAATGCATTGCAAATGAGGAAAAAAGGGATTGTCAGTGGTCAGGAATGAATGCAAGCTTTACTAAAAGAATAAGGCTATTATATGTATAATTATTATTTTGTAGAAGTGTTTTACTATAGGAATGCATTGCAAATGAGGAAAAAAGGTATTGTCAGTGGTCAGGAATGAATGTAAACATTACTAAAAGAATAGGGCTATTATATGTATAATTATTATTTTGTAGCAGTGTTTTACTATAGGAATGCATTGCAAATGAGGAAAAAAGGTATTGTCAGTGGTCAGGAATGAATGCAAGCATTATTAAAAGAATAGGGCTATTATATATAGAATTATTATTTTGTAGCAGTGTTTCACTATAGGAATGCATTGTAAATTAACAAAAAATTGTCAGTGGTCAGGAATTAAAACCAGCATTACTGTTAACATAGTCCCATTATATGTATAAACGAGCTTTCATTTCAGCGTTTCATTATAGAAATTAATTTCAAATGTGATGTCAAGCGATTTTCAGTGGTAGGTAATTGGATTTAATTAGAAAAATTACTTATTACTGTGATAAGGAAATTTCTTTCTGCCTTGGAAGACATTTAATTATATAAAAATATATGGAAATATGAGAAAAATATTATAGTAAATATGTTAATTAGCTCGTAAAGATGTTTGTCAGAGTTACTTTCATCCTCTTTAAACATTAAAGTCCGCTTGTACTGGAAGACACAAAGATTAATCTTAAAATCGAATTAATAGGAGTTATGATGATCGTAAATGAGCCATTCTTTGATTATCAGTACAAAGGAACGCCATTTTGGCTTCTTTGTTTTACGAGAAAAGTTGCTATTCTTTGCCTCGTCTAATTTGTTCATGACGCAGTCATTATAACTTGATCAACGATAGAAGAAAAAGCAATTTCATGTATGCGGGCGAACATCAATTTTCAGTGATATTTTTGTCAACCTCTTCCGTTTCGCTATCATAAGCTTTTCTTCTTTTTACAAAACAACTACCACGTGATTAACCGAATCATCAGACACATTTCTATTTTTGTCTGAAATTGACCGTCGTTCAGAAATGAACAATGTAGAGATAATATTGGCCGATTTTCTGTCTAGCGAAAATGCTGTGAATACTAAAGAATTCTCTCTTGATGCGGTTTCACTTTAGACATGGCATCGAATCATCATAGATCGCGAGATTTCGATCCGAGATTTCGCTCCGAGTTTTGCGTTTGTAATATACAGTCATTATTCTCGTCGTCATTCCACTCCATTCATAACGCATGACTCGTTAAAAATATTGGTAGTGAGTTCTTTGATCGCTGATAAGAATTCCTTAATTCTAGTTTGCCTTAACGCCAGGGCGTGCCGCTACAGTGTTTGTATATTTTTTTGTTTTTTACTAAATGAACAAAATATATACGTTCTTTTCATAGACATGACTGAGTTCAGTTCATATCTAATGCTTGGCACGGTTCCTTTCTTCTTTTGAATAAGCATACATACACACACCAAAAGGCAAGAAGAATTTATTTTATACAAAAATGTTTGTTTTTCTGTATAATGTGCTTTCTTCTCATCAATGCACTTAATTATATGTAAGATATTAATTCCATAGATCAAGCATTAATGAATGAAACTTGCAGCTAATAAACTAGTCTGGATACGGACTTATTGATCCGCATCGTACACACACACACACACAATCACAATCATCTAGACAAATATATATATATATATATATATATATATATATATATCATATGTACGCTCATATAAGTATATATATGTGGTTGTGTATACACATACACACACATATATATACACATGAACTCATATATGTATGCGTGTGTGTGTGTTTTTGTGTGTGTGTGTGCGCGCCTGCGTGCGTTTTGGAGTACTGTTGCACATATCTCTTAATCAAGACTGGGCATTTTTATCGCATCTTGCTTATAAATGCAATATACAAAATGGCGTCACTGCACCCCAGGAGCATATTTCATTCACGGAAGATGAGCCCGTCTCCCGATTTACACAGAGGGCGGCGCCCGGTGACCTTGTAGCAGGCTGGGAACTGAGAAGTATGGGCGTTAGCGCCGTTGCTGATTAAGTCAGAGAAAATGGCTGCCAAAAAGAAGAGAACGACTGTAAAAAGAGAGAGACAGGGGAGGTGGGAGGTAGAAGGAAATGGGAAGAGTAGCTAAGGAATTGGTTATGGGAGAAGAAAGAGGGATTTTATTGGAAAATAAATAATGACTAAGGAAATCCTTTTTATAAAAAAATGGAAGATTGTAGGAGGAAATAGTGAAAAAGGAGAAAGTTGAGGGAAAAAATAGCAAAATTCCCAGTTGATAACAAAAAAAAACGGTTATCGGCGCTGACGCTAGAATCGACGAACCTAGTTCAAATTCTTACCTAATCTGCTGCATTTACATTCGCGCTAAATAACCTTGCCATAAGACATGAATCTTCCCCAGCTATCGGTTAAATAGCAGGAGTATGCTGGTCTTTTTATCCTTGGAAGGGAACGATTCTGTTAGAAAGACAACTGTGAATAGCAAACCATGGATAAAATAGCGCAATAAAAGTGAAAAGTTATGATTCCTTATGTCCCCAAATAATAGACTTAAAAGAAAAAAAACCCGAAAACGATTAAATTAAAAAAATAAAAAAACATTAATATATTGACTGTCTTCTATGATAGAGAATGATTATTTACTCATTTTCTAAGATTATGCCAGGATAGACTTTACCCTCCGTGTCTTTCAGAGAAGCTAGTTCCAGGATTAATCTGACAGATGTCCGCCTGGCCGCCAAGTGCAGATCCATGTGATCGTCTCAGAGGCGCCTGATATAAGCCCGCCTGAGGAAAACACTGTGACAGGTAAATATGTAGTCACCGACCCAGGAGACAACGGGTCAGAGCCCCTTTCAGACATTGGACACGTGAAATGTAAGGTCTGCGTTTTGACTTTGGACCCGGAGATACACAGACACAACTTTTGGCCGAAGATAATTGCTGAAGTCCGAAGTGTAATAAAATGCAACATTATATATGATATATTCAGTCACGTCTTCTTATTTGTAATGAACGACAATACTTCATTACATTATCTCCGTCCAGGTATTAGGTTGGTGTCGTTTTTTGACGTATTTTTTAACGCCCAAAAACGACATTACTACGTCATTATTTTTGCACCAACCTAATACAAAGCCATGGAAGCAGGACATTCAGTGTGTATCAAACAATCACATTTGACTTTGCGCGAGATTTAATGAGATTTCCAATTAATAAATACAAGGAAGTGAATTGGAAAAAATGTAAAAAATAATGCTGGAAAGAGGAAATGAAGAAGAAGGGGAGAAGAACGAGAGAATAATTTGAAGAAGAAAAATAATGAAATGTTAAAAGAAGAATGTGAAAGAGGAGGAAAGATGATGAAGAAGAAACAGAATAAGAGATAAAAGTAAAGAAGAGAGAAGAAGAAGAAGAAGAAAGAAGAAGAAGAAGAAATAAGAAGAAAATGAGAGACATAGAAGAAAGAAGTTGAAAAAGACAAATAAGTGGAAATCAAAGTTGAAATAAGAAGAAGAAAAAGGAGAAAAAGAAGAAGAAGAAGAAGAAAGTGAAGAATATAGAGAGAAGAAGCTGAAGAAAATGGGAATCAAGAAATGAGGTGAAAGAGACGAAGAACAAGAGAATGAGAGAAAGGTGTAAATGAGAGAGAGAGGAGATGAAGAGGATGAAGAAAAGAAGTTGAAAAAGAAAAATAAGTGAAAACAAAGTTTAAACAGGAAGTAAGGTAAGAAGGAAGGAAAAGAAAGTATATGAAGAATATATTATGAAGATGAAGTAAAAAAAGAAGATGAAGTAGAAGAAGAAGAATTAGAGGAAGAGAATAAGAAGATGAAGAGAATATTTTAAAGAAAAAAAAGAAGGGGAAAAAGAAGGTGAATGACGTAGAAGAAAGAGAAGGGGAAAATATAGAGGAAAGAGGGTGAAGAAAAACAGTAGTATGACCAAGAAAGAGACGAAAAGGTAAGGAGATCCAGAAGAACAACAACACCAAGAACAAATAAGATATAAAACAGAATGATAAACTGAAAAATATAGTGAATCACATTGATAAAACAAAATTTCAATCTCGATAAGAATTTAAGATGTGAACGAGGGTGCTTGGCCATCAGGGCCGAATTAAATTAACATTGGAAATAAACAGAGATATGTCTAAACATTTCCAGAATGAATTATGGTCGTTGAAAAATTGGATTTGAAGTCTGGGTGCATTAATGTATTTATTTCTTAAACATAAATTAGTATGTCATAGACAGGAATCAAGAAGCTTCAAGAGATATTTGTAAATACCGTATTAATAAATTTTTGTGGAGTGTTCACGTGTACTCACTAAATAATTTATGGTAAAAAAAAGTGTCAGATTTGTTTTAAAATCCATTTACTGCTTATATATATATATATATATATATATATATATATATATATATATATATATATATATATATATGTGTGTGTGTGTGTGTATGTGTGTGTGTGTATATATATATATATATATATATATATATATATATATATATATATATATATATATATATATATATACAAGGGTTGATCAAAAATATCGCCAATGGTGCTATAAAAAGAAAACTGTGTGGGGCCGTGGGAAATGTCTGTTGGTTAAAAACTGCTGCACAAACCATGTTAAATGACGGAAACTGTGCTATAATGAAACGACCACACTCTACACACCTTCCTCCCAAGCTCTGCTATAAACAACAGAATCCATTGATATAATTTAGTATGCAAGCGCATCAAAGGTCAAGGTCAATTTGCGAGAAGCAGCTTGACTTTGCGTACGGTAGATCCGTCACCATAACAAAACAGCCGATACTTTTGGAACACACATCGTATATATATAAATTTATATTTATATATATATATATATATATATATATATATATATATATATATATATATATATATAAATTTATATATATATATATATAAAGAGCACAACCGAAATTTTTTTCAGGAGCATGAATACATATATATATATATATATATATATATATATATATATATATATATGACAATTGCGTTCAAGCACGAAACAGACTGTTACATCTGGTGTTGACTTCAGTATCCAGTTTTAAATACGTTCCATCCCTGATAGTGAGCACTTTAACCCATAAATATGGCATACCTGAAATTTATATTTTATCATATATATATATATATATAGTTTTAAATTCAAAATTATTTTTCTTAAATGGTTGCCCTAGCAAAGCTACATTCCGCCCTACTATTTAAGTCAAAGCTGTGAGCGAAGAGAGGGATTCATTTCTACCCGGAAAAATACAGTGCAAAGTAAACACAACTCTCTCGATCGAAATTTGAACTCGGCCTGTCAATTTTGTCTTCAGAGCCGATAACCGCTGTGCCACCCGCATACCCTTCTTAATCTTAGTACATCGCAATAAAACTTTAATTTTTCTCAAACTAATTACATTAAATTTATGCGTGCAGTGAATATTTTGTGTTCCTTAATGGATAATTATTCAATTAATTATACATCTCCGTTCTCGTCTCTTTTCACAACAATATTTGCGTGTGCGGAGCAAACACGAAGCGTGCTTCCCAGATATAACTCAATCGGGTGTAATTACCGCGGTTAATGCACTCAGTGAATGTATACAAAAAGGATAAAAAAACAAAACTGATATAAGCTCAAATGTCATACATCAATGGGTAGTAACATTGTATTGCATCAGTTTATCAAATGAAAAACGTCTAACAACCTTGCTATTCAAATATAAAGTCGAGATTTCACCTTGACTGGTGACTGCTACGATTGATAAATGCATTTCAACATTCAACACAGACAGACAGATAATTATGTGAATTTATATATATATATATATATATATATATATATATATATATATATATATATATATATATATACTCGACTCTCCCGTCGAATCCGACGTATGAGGGTCAAGCAGATCAGTTCCTAGAAAACCGACAGCCCGACAACAGTACATGAGATTTGACTATAGTGCAGGACCATCCACAGGTTTTGAATCCACAGTTGTCTGTCTCCTAGACCAGTTGCCATCCAAGGTTATAGAACCCAGTCTGCCTTGCTATTTGTCCATAGCTGGAGGGAGAAGAAGAGGATTCACACCTTTCGGTATTAGCACGTAAGTGAATGTAATGGATTGTACTGGAATTCGAACTCAGCTCTTCGATTCCTCAATCCAAGCCACCGTGCCTCATATATATATATATATATATATATATATATATATATATATATATATATATATATATATATATATATATATATATATATAGTTTGATTAAAAAGAATCGACAGGGTATGTCAGATTTTTGTTTTATTTTTCCTATTTTCGAATAAGGTGTTGCGTATTTTGCTCGAAGGGATAAACTAACCGAAGTTCATATTTTGTTATTTTTGTTCAAGCACTTTCGACTTTCGCAGTTATTATCAAGAACCAATGTGGTGTCCGTGTGGTACTTAGAATTCCTTTGTCTACAATCTGGTATTTTGCAAGTTGGGAATTTGAAATAGTCAAGCTTGACGATATATATAAAGGCTACTGGGAATGAAGCTTCTCAAAAAAATGCGATGCATTTATTTTATTTTGTTCTGTATATATATATATATATATATATATATATATATATATATATATATATATACATATATATATATATATATATATATATATATATATATATAGACCAGGTGTAACAATAAATTGTCCAAATCGTGTAACAGCAAAAATGTCCAATTATTAGATTAAGATTTGAACAGATGTATCTTAGAAATGATTAAAGATATCTTAATGGAATTCTCCGAGGTTTTTATAACACTACTGGACTCTAATTTGATCAATAAGAATGTACAATTACTGTCCAAGCTTAACAGAAGCATCGTGATGAAATCGATCATAAACGAAAATGACATGTTCACCATTAATTAGTCAGAGCTAGGGATAGGAAGCTCATGATTGATAGAAAGTTCAAATATATGTAAATTATGCCAGAATCATTTTCCAACTAACTCATGATGATCGTCGCTCCCTCTAACCTTCTAACTTTCTGTCATCGAATAACAAGATGTGTCACAGGTTTCATATAAGATTGCATTTTCAAGTCTTTTTTCACTCCTCTTTGGACTGTCATAGCTGAAACTCTTCTCTCACGTGCCAAACGTCTTATGGATTGAGTTGAATCTTTCCTTATTGATCTCTTTAGCTCTAAGTTGAAATTAGGACCCCGCTTCCTGTTTTGACCTCTTGATCCAGTTTTTCTCTCCACGGTTCCCTCTTTTTTAATATTATTTAGCGTTCTACTGATGGTTCCTGAATGTACTTTGAAGATGGAAACCAGAGTATGAATGTCCGTACCATTACTGAAGGCTTGAATGATCTTTTTCCTCTCACCTTTGCTCAAAACAATTTAAGTCTGTTCTCTCTCTAGCTAAATAACACAAATATTTTTTCAGAAATCCTTCCAAAAAATGGAATCAAGATGGCTAAACGTCTCCTCTGAAAACCTGTAAAAAGAAACTCAATTGTTTTAGAGTTTTTTTTTAGATATTAACCATTTTGTGGGATGTCACACAATTTGGACAATGTTGCTTGTTACAATATATATATATATATATATATATATATATATATATATATATATATATATATATATCCAAGTATAGGATTGGTGTATACGGAATAAATTCCAATGACCAAAAAATACCATTCTTGAAAGAGTGCTCAATACAGAGTAGAGCAAATATAATTTATTCGAAAATTATAACATAAATATGTTATAAAATGACAACAAAAATAGCCATTTTGTTTCAACACTTCTGGTGTCTTATCAAGTGATGGTGTTGAATGTAGTGATTTTATAACATATTTATGTTATAATTTTCGAATAAATTATATATATATATATATATATATATATATATATATATATATATATATATATATATACAAGAAATTTATGTGAGATAAACAACAAACCTGGTATTGAACCCTCCTGTAATTGTAGATCTAAATTGTCCAGATGAAGGCAAATTAAGATCTACCAGTATTATACATCAAGCAACCATTTCACCCAAAGAAAATATGAAAAATTATAATGTTTACATTGGCATTTCCGTGGCAGAATGGAAACAAAGATTTTATACCTATAGGTACTCATTTTCTAACCCCAAACAAAAAACACCAAGGAGCTCTTTCAAAGAAATTTTGGGAATTGAAAGAGAACGGTTTGAACCTACATAGAGTTTGGAAGATTATAGGTTCCGCACATACACCTAATAGTCTTAGAGATAGGTGTAACTTTTGTTCAGAAGAAAAAATTAGGACTATAAAATACAATAATCAAAGCCAACTATTGAATCAGAGGAATGAATTACTATTAAATTGTTGGCAATAAAAGAAATCCAAATTGCGGTAATATAGGTTTTGCTTAATTAGCTACTATATTTCCCAAACTCTTTAAATGTCGATTGTATACTTAAATTCTAATTACTATATTCTCATTTTACACAATATTTATTTTAACTAGTAAATTGTCCCCTGTTCCAAGAACTCTCTTTCTTTTTATCACTTACATCTATTTTAATCTTGTTTTTTTAATATAACGTTGTATTTTAAAAATAAAACTTGTTTTTAGACATAACATTTTTAAATATACCTTTTTTATTTTATTTTATTCCTTTATATTTTTATTTTTAAATATATACTTTTTTATGTTATTATATTTTATTTTTTTAATATATTTTATCTTTAAATATAATCCATTTCTTTTTATTAAATATAACTTATTTTTAGATATAACTTTACTTATTTTTAAATATAAATTATTTAAATACGATTTATTTTTAAATATAACTTGTTTTTGGAATATGACTTTATACTTTTAAGTATGATCTTGTAATTTTAAATATAACTTTATCAATTGTAAAGTTTTTAAACTCTTTACATTCCGCTCTTAGTTTTAAATTAACATTTCAATCTTCATACAACCCTAATTTAATGTCATCAGCTTAATATCCGGGCTTAATTTTATAAAACCTCTTCCCTTTACGACAAATAACTTCTACTCTCCCCTCACTACAGCCTCGTGCCTTTCGTCTGACTGAAACATTGAAATGGACAAATTATGTATTAGTTTTTTGACGATTTTTTTTTGCTTTAACAGTTAAATTTCTATTTCCGACACGAACTGGGTGTACACCGGGGTTGAATAAAATTGACAAATTCGATCGAAATAAGCTTATTCTCTATATGAAGTGATTTGGTTTTTTTTATTGTGTATTAAGTTTTACTCTGTAATAATAAATACATTGAGCTCTTTTTGTGGATCAGTTTTAATATTTTATATTACTAGGATCCTCTTGGATTATATTCCAATGGATTTGTTACCTTTACTATATATATATATATATATTGTTATAGTGGAACACACCTATTCTATAGACTCTTCCACATATAATTAGTAGGAGTAGTAAGAGTAACGAGGAGTCGCTCAGTGGGTCAGTCTGAGTTCAGTCTGCGTAAAACAAAAAAAATCTGTCAAACAAATCTTATCATCAAACAGATGCAACATTTTCGGAAAGCTTCCAAATTGCATTCTCGTTGACCAAAAGGCATGAACTTTTATCCTTTAAAGTTTTACAAGTTGACTATATTAACAAGTTCATTGCATGATGAATGTTTATTGCATCAATAGGCATTTTTAAGTAACTAATACATTTTTCTAGTGGATTATTTTCTAAATTACTAAAAAGATTATATCGGATTACGAAATAAATCCATGGGTTATTTAAAGGTTAAACTTAAATTAATCTTTAAGTAATTAATTAAAGTTTTAATAAATCACAGCTAACAAATATAAACTTTTTAAAGGTCATAACGAGCCGTGTGCATTTTTTGAAAAAGTTTAATTGACTACTTACTGTAGGTGCCTCTGTAGACAGAATGGTAAAATCACGCCTAGCTGACGATGTGATTAACCTAAGGTAAAAATGGAATGCAGGTCCAAGCCCTGTAGAGGGTAACATTTTGTTTTTTAAAAATTTGATCATTCCATTTCAGTGTCTAACAAAAATAGGGATGTCTGGTCAAACATGTGTACCCACAAAAAATGACACTTACAACAATAATTAAGTTAATACAACTTATAACATTTAAAGTTCTATAAACCTTGTGTATTTGCCAGTTACTGACATGTATTTAATAGTTGGCCAAAGAAGCAATTCTTAGACCAATTATAATATTTTTAATAATTTCACCCCAAAAGGATAATGAAAAAAAGAAGGTACAAGATGTTGCTTTCTTGGAGATTATCATCAGCCATGCTGACAGCAGGTAGAAAAGCTTCTCTATGCTGATTAACTGAAAGCAGTTTTGTTTTAGAGGCGTTAAAACTTACAAGCCATTCCTTGCCCCAGTTAACCATTGATTAGAGGTACTTTTCAAGAGTAGTTGCCATTTTTAATTTGTCGGACCTGTCGGATTGGTATTAAGACAGTAGTATATAGTTACGTTGGGAACTAACGACATCGGGAATCTCTTTGATGAAGAAAGAAGCAACATAGAGACAAAGACGGAGCCCTGGGCACCCCCACATTGATATTTTTTTTAAATCTGTCCGTTCTACACAAAATTCATTATATGATTTGTTAGGAGCGAATGGATTGCTAAAAAAAACGTACACGTGGTATCAGTTCGACCATAATCAACCAGAAGCCAGTGATATGACATTTGATTTTGGGAAAAGATTAATTTATGGTTGTTTTTGAGTTGGGGTCGGGTAGTGATTAGACTCGGAAAATATAATTAGCGAACTGAGATCCGAATCCAATCAGAGCTGCCCATGTTCATTTCACACTGTGGATTGAGTAGCTATGGTCAAATGCAAAATAAGTAATAGAATTTGTCCAACAAACAGAATTGACAAAGTTTGCAATAAGCAATAATAAGAAAAGAAGACCAGGGCAAAAATAATATAAAGCAAGCAAACAATATATGTAAGGCAAATCAACAGTAATAAGGCAAAATAACAGTAATAAGGCAAAGCAACGGTAATATAGCAAAATGTCCAACAAACTAAAAATCGGGGTTGACACAAAAGAACATGTTCGGATAATTGAACTTAGTGTTCTGACTTCAAGACAAGACAGACTGGGACTGAGTTGTATGAAACCAAGAACTGGCCTGTTTTATTGTCTACGAAATTTTCCAGTTCAGTTGTCTGTCGATAGAGGTAACCTTCAGAGAATTTTGAACTTAACCTTTTATTTAATCTTCAGGTATACATTTCTGTGCTTCGGCTTATAAAAGGGTGGGGAAAATATCTTGCAGTCATTCCGCAGTGAAGATTGGAGTCAATAGACACCAATGACCTTTCCAAACGACATAAAGTCCACCTCCTTACCAGATATCAAGACAAAATGTTCCGTCACTGGAATAGCCTGTTGCTTGATATTTACTAGTTGAGGCATTCGCAGAAACTATGTCGTTATCCCTAGAGTATTAATGTTGTTACTACCGTAGAGGTACGCCTACTACCATCGTCATTCTCCTACCACCCTCACTCTCCCACATAGTCTATATAAAAACAATAAATCTAGAGTCAGGTGTCCTACAATATTTGTAAATCAGCCATCGACATGTTATGACTAAGACAATATGAAGATCAAATGATATTAGGTCATTATTTTTGCACGGCATTATTTTTGCACCAACCTAATAGTAACGATAAGATACCCAAGTGTTCGTCCTGGGTATGACGAAAAACTACATCCGGCAGCAAGGCCTCTGATCGGGTGGTTTTGGGAAGTTTAGAATCACCTCTTAATTGCTGTTGTTCCCAGGTCCACCCTGAGCCAGGGTGGTAGTACTGGCTATGTGCAAATAGTTAACCCCAAAACCGGGGTCAAAACACTATGCAATTATAAAAATACATTTTGATAGTAAAACTTCCAGCAATATAATTTCATAGTAACAATATATTACCAGGAATACATTTTTTGTAAAAGAAATTACTAAAGCTCCCAAGAAAATTAAATCTTGGTATTAAATGACCCATAAGGTGTTGATATACCGATAAGCAAACATAACACCTACAATAGATCTAGAAACTATTAGGTTGGTGCAAAAATAATGACGTAATAATGTCGTTTTTTGACGTAATTTTTAACGTCAAAAAACGACATTATTACGTCATTATTTTTGCACCAACCTAATATATATCTATAAAACATGTGTTTACTCTGGAAGTAAAGAATTGCATTTAAATTTTTAGATTTCGGCATTAAATAACCCATATTACTTGATACCTTTCTAAACAAAAACAAAACAACCAAAGTGCAACACAGCTTTGATTAATAACTAAAAAGTTTAAGTATCAAACAGATACAATATATTTGTTTTCCACTATATCTGGATACAAGGAATCTACTTATTGTAAACACAATTTACTCGTCTCACCTTATGCAAGGCAATCAAGTCACTAAGACGCAAGCCGTTAAGGAAACTGAGAAAAAGTTACTGAGTAGAACGGACAATAAAAGGAAGAGCAATGAAGGCGGCATTTAAATTTTTGAAGATCATTATTGACAGGAAAACAAGAACTTGGAAGAGTTCCACGGGTGAGAAGAAACTACCAACATAGAACTTACGGTTACAACTAGAAATGTCAGTAGTAAAATAATGATACCTAACTGCCAATCTAGTACTACGCTTCAATTCCTGAAGTCGATGTACGAAAGAGGAAAGCTTATGAAAACAATTACCAACATATTTAAAGAAAATGCAGATGAAAGTTATCTTACAGCTGTGAGAAATTGATTGAAGACGAGATGCCAAGCAGGGACTGATAATATTATAGATTCTTCCTCCTTTGGATGTTTTTCAATAATCTCTTGAAGAAGCAACAGAACAGATGTGTCAACAATATTCAATGCACAGACGATATATATCGCAATGCGCATGTGCATTTAACGAATGTGTACTTAGTAGGTCATAACTTGTTGATCTTCCTTTATTCACGTCATTCTAGCAAAATTAAAGCAGGTATTCATTCTTCGATAAAGTCAGACATGCTATGGTCTGAAAAAAATATTTTATTTATTATTTATCTGTCATTTTCTAAGTTAACTGTAGCACTTAGGGATACTTCCAGATTTATCAGATTATGTGGAGTAATAGGACTGATATAGTAGTTCATGCCACATTGTCAAGATGTATGAGTTTTTCCTTCTCCTAGATGGGTTACCTTACTAAGACTACATAATCAGTCTACCCTACTATATAAGTTTAATTAGTGGAAGAGAAGAAAGATCTATGTTGTTGTTTTTTTCAAATTAGTGGAATGTGAAGAATAAAGTTACATCCTGAATTCGAATTGTGATTGCTGACTCCATCAGTTGCACATCATGTAGATATCACATTACACTCTGACATAGATCCTAGTAACACTGACATAACATCACTCATATACATTATTGTCAATACCGTGAAAGTTTACGATTCAACAATAAACGACTCAGTAATAAACGATATCAGTTAAACAAAACTTATTTATTTCAACATAAAATAACGCAACTATTTCTCTCGTATATCGTGCTTCTTCCCATTTATCAATAAGAAATTATAATTTACATTATTTACATCCCGACTAAAGTACTCACCTTGGTTGTGATTATTACAGCATTTCGGCCGTCATGCTTTCCAGCCTTCTTCAGCTGTCTATCGATTCAGGTATCATACAAGTATGATAGGTATGCTAAGGTATGACAGCTACAATTAATAAATCAGTGAAGGATTATCAGTAACAAACAAGAGAGATTGATTTGTTTTTTACGGTTTATCAATCTATTGTACGTTATTTAAGCCGAAACCTGTTATCTATTGTAGGGATTATTTTTTCGCCAGAGAATATTGCATTAACATATTTTTGATAATAATAATGATTTTTCCAGATACTAGTCCTACTATTTATGAAGTATTTGTGAAGTAGATGGACTCATATCTTTCACTAAGGAATTTTCGCCCAAGTGAAGGGACAAGAGAGAAGAACATGTTTAAGGTTCCAAGTACTAGAGTCAGGATTGTCCCACGGGTCAATAACCTAGTGAATTAAATAGCAGGGTTGTCAATTTTTTGGCATTAATTGTGAATTCGATCGATAAAATTCAGATTCAATGTAAACGGAGTGGGTAATAAAATGAGAACACGAGAAGTTCTACCTAGACAGGGACAGTGGAATGAGAATAATCAGCACCCGTAGATTAAATAAAGGGTTAAGTTCGAAATTCTTTGAAAGTTACCTGTATCGATAGACACCTGAAGAGGGTCGTAGGGTACAACGGCCGAAACGTTGTGATAACAACAACGCATCGAAGTATTTCATTCACAAGAACACGATCCCGTGTCTCGTAACCCATTATGGTCATTTAGGGCAGTGTATAGCAACCATAGCAGTAGTAACGTGTCTAAGGCAAGATACCCCAATCTGACCTGTTTTTTAGCCCTTAACTATTGGAAAATGGATTCATGCCTTTTCCAAGGCCAATAGTGCGAATGAGCGAAACAAAATTAACCAGAATTTGAACTTGGCACACCAGTTTCATTTTCATCATCGACAACCTCTACAGTATTCGCATAACCAAACAACAACAGACACGATAAAATGATTGATCACTTGGTAGCTTTTCTAACAACTTCCCCACACCCGGTGCATTTACGTAGTTTTATAAACATGGCCGCAGCCTTATGGTGAGAAAGCATTTATTTGATGTGACAAAAATTTACTTCTTAACATAAACCCCTTCCTTGTCAATGCACTTAATTCAGTGGTGAATATTAATAAAATAGATTGCACATTATCCTGTGAAACGATTTCATTAAGATTTAAGCGAAAAAATAATGTCAGGCTATGGACTTATTTGTCTACTCTTGTCCTCTTTGGATTAAAAAAAAAAAAAAAGACACTACACCATCTCACTAAATGAACATGTGATATCTATATAATATGTAGATTAAAGAAAATATGTTCGTCCCATTGTATAGATTTCCTGTGATAGAGCGTCATACTTTCATTTTATTCTCTATAAACAGACATGATAAGAAAAAAATGATGGTGGTAGTCAGTATAAAAAAAAAAAAAAACATGGCTGATACAGAATCCAACTATGGTTAGAATTAGCCGGCTGTCGATTTCCTTTCAATCTATTCGCCACATATTCGCCCAGGATTGTACAAACGAGTCTGCATCCGCTTAAAATTCATTCATTTGCAACGCTTGTTCCCGAAGGACCAATCATTTGTCTGCATTCAACAGCATCTCTATATGGATGACCAATTAAATGGCATGGATATGTCCACGTGACCAATTTCCGACCGACAGATGTTTCTACGCGTACAAATCCAGCGAAGAAATGATATTTGGAAAATTAACAATTCTTTTTCTTTCTTTCTATCTTTCTTTTTTTCTTTTCTCTTTCTTTGTCTTTTCTTTCTTTCTTTCTTTTTTTTTTCTTTCTTTCTTTGTACTGCCCTTTTCTTTCTCTTACTGCCTATCTTCGCATCTACTTTCTCATCACCCATCGCCCACTCTTCCTTTCTTTTTATATTTTTAGATTCTTTTTCTCTACTTCTTCTGCTGGTTTTTTTCATTTTTTTTATTTCTATTTTCTCCACTTTCTTTCCAAACCCACTTTTGCCTCACCTGTATCTGCCCTGTATGATTTTTCTCCTCCTTATTAAAATGTTTTCTATTTTCTTTTCCTCTCCATTTATTTCACCGTTTCTTTCGTTTTCATCCATAGTTTGTATTTGACTTAGTTGCGTATCTCTTGCAGACCAATCAGACTTTCTCTTGGTATCTCTTCCTAATATATCATCATAATCGTCATCATCATCGTCTTCTCCTCCACTTCATTTGTATATTCACGACAGATATGAAAGTCGCTAAAAACCCATTGGTTCTCGGCGATGCACTGATTTAACCTTAATTTTTTTCTATTTACCCTTCATTTAACCTTCAAGTTTAGTTGCACTTAATTCTATTTCAAGTTTTGTTTATTCTTCATTTATTCGTCATTTTTTATTTGTCCCTATTTAACCTTCAAATTTTATTTAACCTTCATTCATGCTTTGTATTATTTACTTTCATTCAAGCATCCTGGGTAAGACGATAAACTACGTCCAACAGCAAGGACTCTGATCATGGGGTTTTGAGGAGCGTATAACAACCTCTTAATTGCTGGCGTTCCCAGGTTCACCCTGACACGGGGTGTTAGCACCTGTTAGGGTCCCAGCTATGGGAAAATAGTTAAAACACTATGAAAGTGTAAAAATAAGTATTAAAACACTATGAAAGTGTAGAAATAGGTTTTAATGCCAGAAATACTTTGTAAAAATTTTTATCAGCAATAAATTTTTGAAGAAAAATAACTATTACCAGAAATACAGTTTTGAAAAAAAAAAAAAAAAACCTATAATCAACAATACGTTTTTGAAAAAAAAATATTGCTAGCAATACATTCTTGGAGAAAAATATTACCAGCTATACATTTTTGAGGAAAAAAATATTACCATCAATACTTTTTTTTGAAAAAATTATTACCATCAATACTTTTTTTTGAAAAAATTATTACCAGCAATACATTTTTGAAGGAAAAAATTATTACCAGAAATAGATTTTTGACAAAACAAAATATTACCAGCAATAAAAATTTTGTCGACATTATATCACCCATTGAGGTTGATATGCCATAAAACAAACCAAACCAATCAAAATATATATGTATACATACACACCTTTTTTTTTTACTAAACTATCGCTATGAATCTATTTCAAAATTTTGTTGGCATTAAATGACCCACTGAGGTTTTGATATGCCATAAAACAAAACAACCAAACAACCAAACTTTCATTCAATCATTTTACCCTTCGTTTCAACTTCAAATTTTAATTAAAATCCATTCAAACTTCATTTTTTACCTTACATTCAACAGTACTTACTCTTCATCTAAGCTTCAAGTTTTATTTACCATTGCTTTACTGTTTATTTAACCATCAATTATTTTCATTTCATTTACTCTTCATGTTTTGTTTACCTTTCATTCAATTATTTTAAGCTTCATTGAAACCTACAACATTTATTTCCCGTTCATTTCTTTTTACTATTCATTTAACCTTCATATTACATTTACCCTTCATTCATTTCTTTTTTGTCACCCAATAATTAACCCAAATGTTTTATTTCCACTTCTTTTACTCATCATGCTTTATTTGCCCGTCATTCAGCATTCATTCTTATTTACAATTCATCTTATCGTTAGATTTTGTTTCACATTCATTCACCATTTATTTGTATTTGACCTTCATTTAAACTTAAATTTTTACTTTTCAGTTACCCTTCGTTTTTTTATTTACCCTTCGTTCGCACTCCATGCTTTATTTACCGTTCATTCAGCAATTATTTTTACCTTTCATTTAACCTTCAAGTTTTATTTAACATTCATTTACCGTCTTGCTTTATTTACCTTTCATTCAGCAATTATTTTTACCCTTCATTTAACCTTCAAGTTTTATTTAACATTCATTTACCGTCTTGCTTTATTTACCTTTCATTCAACAATTCTTTTTACCCTTCATCTAACCTTCAAGTTTTACTTAACATTCATTTACCGTCTTGCTTTATTTACCTTCTCATTTAACAATTATTTTACGCTTCATTTAACCTTCAGATTTTATTTACCTATCATTCACAATTCATTCTCATGGACAATTCATTTATCCTTTAGGTTTTATTTGACCATCGTTTGTCATTTAATTGTATTTACCCTTCATTTTAGTGTTGTATTTCCAATTACCCTTCGTTTTTTTTTTTTATTATTCTTCATTCACCGTTCATTTTATTTGTCCTTCACAAAACTTTAAGTTTTCTTTACCCTTTATGCATTATAATCTGAGCTTATTTTTTAAAATTTTGTATGAAATCCACCATTTAATGCACTAGACTGTTACTATCCTCATTTCTTATTGATATTCAATGACTTACTTGATGAAGTGAAACATAAATCTTTCATTATAATCAATTTCACATTTATTCTTAGAGTTGATTTGGAGGAAGGTAATCGAAAGCCTTAAACAAGAATAAATAAACAAAATCTATTGTGCACTTTATCATTTAAATCGTTCTTTTTCCTTATTGGTTTTATTATTATGCCACAATGTTTTGCATTCAACATCAGCGGTTATCTCCCTTGTAAGTCAATTGCTAAGACACGAAAAAATCTGATAATTTATGCGAATTTTAGTCCGCCTTGTAGTTGAGATAGTTGAATATTTTTCGCTGAGGACAATGTACGAAAACATTTAAAAAACATGATTTAAGAATGTGGGTTTTAAGTCCCTGCTTACCTAGAAGTTTGGCGTAATATAATATTTCGAATATCCTTCACTTCCAAGATTACCGTCAGTTAAACCTATGCAATTATAGGATGATTTTTGAATGAAATAGTTGTATGCTTAATTCCTAGGATTACTAAGTGAAATGTCACTTGTGTGGGTTCAAATCATAGTGTGTACATGTGTGACAATTGTAAATATTGTTTAAAGTCATAAGGAGTTATGTGCCTTTGACTGATATGATGTAAGTTGATTAAATATATAATTACTACTTCGGTAGTGATAATGTCACATTTCTAGTAAATTGTAACTTGGGTCAATTCGCGCAGCAAAACTTTTTAAGTTGTGTTGAGTTGCTGAGAGGGAGTGGCGGTGGTTGAGTCAGTGTGCTGGCGCGCGTGGAGTTTGTTGGCATCACTCCTGACTGCCTGAATCAAGTGAAGCGATCCTATTTATTATTTTTGGGGGGTTTCAAACCGGCTCCAGATAGAAGAGCGGGAAAACAGATTTATCGCAACTTGCTACATTTCTGGGTCCTTTTAACCAATAAGTCAAGTTTGAAAAAGTGAAGTGATGATTGGTTAAAGTTGATTTGGGGGAAGAGTGCATTTTTCCGCAGGAGTGAGTAGCAAATAGGGAAGGTTCCATCAGTGCTTTGCTATTGGTTGTCTTATTTTGAAGAGCCAACCAGAAAAACCGTAATATTCTGATGTCATCGAACGTTATACGAAAATATCTGCACCTTTTCATTGTGTTTTGTGCATGTGCTTTGGATGAAATACCAATTATTTGCGAATTTTGACTCAGGAGCTCATGTAAAAGGGTTAAAATTATTCAGTTTACTGTTGTACTATTAATGATGTTTCAGGTTCTGCGCCCGTTGTGGCTTCTGCTGCTTCCCGTCTATACAGGGCAAGAGACCTGGTAGGTTAATATAGGAGACATACTTACCCATGCAGCAAATCTCTTCACGTCGCTGAAATGATCCAGTACATGGCAATACATATTTTTACAGTGCTTTTGCAGGAGTTACCAGGACGTTGCTGTTGAATACAGTCATGTACCAACTTAATGACTCCGTCTACGTATTTCTCCTCCGTATTGACTCTTGAAGCATTTCTTATGAATTGGGCATATGCAGAGAGCAGCAGAAATTACCTTTCTATTAGACTGGTTACCAACCACGCCTAGCGAACTCAATCTACTCTACTATATAACACATAGCCGGTACAGTAGATATAGATTCATAGCTTTCCCAAAAGCATTTAGGTTAAAGTGAAGGCAATGACACCGGCCATGATTTGAACTCGGTTCGCTAGTGCCATTTTCCTGATATTTTAGACAGATATAAATGCGTGTAAAACGCTTCATCTTCTTAGTATGTTGCAATCCCAACAGGATTCAGTTTCACTATTTTGTGTATCCAGTTTCGTCATATCAGAATGATTTAAATTAGAATGAACAAAAGTATTGTTTGACGTTTCATATCTCTTCCCCAGCGTGTTTCTCAACAAATACAGAAAAGAAACTGCCTGCCAATGGCCGCCTAATCAGTATTGGAGTTAGCACTAACTAAAGCATCACTTCAGATTTTTTTATGATGACCCAATTAAACGGCTTGGCATCCCAAATAACGGAAGGAACTTATCTTCAATTTGTAAAGTATTTAATCTCTTTATATCTGGTATCAATAAATCTATTGGCTTCTTTATCATCCTAACCCCAAAACCCATAAACATATATATGTACATACATACATACATATACATCGCACGCATGCACACACACACACACACACACACACACATATATATATATATATATATATATATATATATATATATATATATATATATATATATATATAAAATAAAAAGGCTTAAACACTAATATTCCATGGTCATAATTTATTCCATTGGAATCGTAAATACAATCCAATTCATCAGACCTACAAATTAAAAAAGAAAACAGAAAAAACAACTCCGAGAAAAAAAAAAATTTAGTGAGAGTGTAAGTATGAGAGTGTGGGACGAATGTTAGAGTAAATGAAAGCTATAGGGAGGGGTAACAGACGAGAGAAGAACAGGAAGGTCTAAAGATGAAGTGGGGGATTAAAATTTAACAGAGAGAAGCTTTAAAAAGGGGAGTCAAAGACGGTTTAAGTGAGAGAAATATGAATGTTCTCGGATGTCTAATATATTAAAGATGTAACCGGAAAGGATACATTTTGTGGTGACATACACACACACAATAGACGATCTAATCTTAAAGATCAGAAGACATATATATATATATATATATATATATATATATATAGTTGGAGTGATGTAAGTTTGTGACCCTGATGTATATATATATATATATATATATATATATATATATATGTTTAGTTGGATTGATTTAAGTTTGTGACGCTGGGTTTCTCACATTAGTCCAAGTAAATATGTTAGCTCTATCTCTGATATTGAGCACTTTCCAATAAATAACGCGTATATATAATGTATAAATAATATATATATAAACTGCATATATATTTATATTTACACACACACACGTTTTACACACACACACACACACATATATATATATATATATATATATATATATATATATATATATATATGACATCGTGCGTTCTGTCCATCAGTGTTCTTTATTATAATGCAAATGGTGTTTATCAAGAGGCTGTTCGTTCTCAATAATATTACTGCTGGACAGAACTGGAGGGAAGAAAGAACACGAGTTTACTTCCGTACTGTTTTCTTTCCTCTTCTAAACTTCCGAAAACTTTACCCATAAACTCTATAATACCGCCGTATTTAACAGCACTTATTCTTTTGCAAAGTCGTTATGTGTCCATAAGAAAAACGCTGCTGTTCCAAGCACGGCCATTGATTGGAAAGAAAGAGTAATAAATGGCATCTGGTTGGTCCGAGTTTATCACGCTCAGTGCTTTTACTTCAACCCGAACTTAGAGAGATGTAGAAGCCTGTCGTGCCAATTCGGCTGAAGAGTTCTTCGTGCCCTCGAACTCAGCAGATATTCTATTCGGGAGCTTGAATGTTTGGCTCTCTTTTGCTCGCTTATCTGACCTGGTGCCTCTTAGCAATCAAGAAAAATACCATTCCAGTGCTTTTCGTATTATTTGCTTTGTTCAGTCGGACAGGTTTTTGTCCTCCTCTGATGAAGGAAAAATCTGATTGACGAAGGTCGATTGGTAACAAGGGAAACGGATTAACTTACCGATTGAAAAAAGAAAGAAAGAATGAAAGAAAGAAAGAATGAATGAAAGAAAGAAAGAATGAAATAAAGTGATTCTTCGTAGATATGAATGGATAGAGGAAAAATTCTGTTGTAATAGGAGGGCGATCGGTTGATGAAAAGATAAAAAAATCCTTGCCGTGGAAAGAAATTGGCAAAATGAGCGAAAGCTGACGGAAAGAAAGAAAGAAAGAAAGAAAGAAAGAAAGAAAGAAAGAAAGAAAGAAAGAAATGTGACTACGTAAGATAAACTGAGAAAAAGTATGATGAAAGTAGGAGAGATAATTTAGAGAAAAAAGAAAAAAAATTACTTGCCGCTGAAAGAATGTGGTGAAATGGTAGACAATTGAAAGAAAGAAAGACAAAGAAAGAAAGACAAAGAAAGAAAGAAAGAATAGAGAAGACAAAGAAAGAAAGAAAGAAAGAAAGAAAGAAAAAGAGAAAGAGAAGACAATGAAAGAAAGAAAGAAATAAAGAAAGAAAGGCAAAGAAAGAAAGAAAGAAAGAAAGAGAGAGAGAAAGAGAAGACAATGAAAGAAAGAAAGAAAGAAAAGCAAAGAAAGAAAGAGAAGACAAAGAAAGAAAGAAAGAAAGAAAGAAAGAGAGAAAGAGAAGATAAAGAAAGAAAGAAAGAAAGACAAAGAAAGAAAGAAAGAAAGAAAGAAAGAAAGAAAGAGAAGACAAAAAAAGAAACAAACAAAGAAACAAACAAAGAAAGAAAGTGTTGTGGATTCCGGGATGAAATCCGGTACCAATAAATAACAAACGCCAGGAATGAATATATGAAAATAATGTATTAACGTAATAATACAAACTGGTAAAGTAGGTTAGTAGTTCAGGAATACGGGTTAGTAGCAATGTATATATATAGTCTTTGGTATTGAGGTATCGTTGTATGACTTCTTACTGAGTCTACGTGCTCGGTCACTGTGACTCCTACAACGCTGTTACCTCACCCTCACTCTTCCGGTTACCTACAACCTTTTACTCTGTCACTCTGAACTCGACTCCTCGGTCTTGCTCTCGTCTCACTGGCAGTAGTATAAGTATACACTGGGTGAGTCCATTTGTGTAAAAAGGAGAGAACCCCTCAGCAGAAAGAAAGAAGGTTGAGCACGAAATAATTGGATCCCGTTATTGTTATCATATACAAGCCTAGCTGTATTACATTATGTTGAATGTTGTACAAAGCACCCAGTGAGAATCAACTTCACTATTAACGTTCAACTAGATTACCTTTAGTAACACGCGGAGGTGACTTATTTGAAAGAAGGTGAAACAGAGAATGCGGAAATATTACAGGATTGAGATTAATTCTCTTCTAGATAATAACAAAATATGACACGTGATTATTTTTTTTAATATGGGTAGTTCCTTCCTCCAACTTACCACGCGGCATGTACATCAGATTTTATGGAGAGTAATGGTGAGGTGATTGGTACTGAGAGACTATGAAATACCAAACCTTCGATAAAGTAGAAAATCGGTGATTTCGTTACGAATAAAGAAAAGACTGGAAAGCAACCGAAGCACGATGAGAATACCGGGAACAAAATATGTGAGTAACAAGGTCGGCTTTGGCGATGCATAATGACGAAAAGAAGACCAACACTCACATCGAAGGTAAAAGAAGTTATCATTAACGTGATAGGTTTGAGGAAATGGATTAAGGAACACGTGCCACAACGACGTGTCACAGAGAAGGGTAACAATGGAGGGTCACAAAAAAAAGCAAGTGTTGCTAAGAGGAACACCAAAAAGGAATTTGGGGTAAACCATGATCGCTCACGTCCTGAGAGTATATGGAAAACACAGAGAATTAGATGGGTGATACAGAAATTGATAGATTCTATCGCCCACTAATATAGACATTAAGGAATGCTTGTAACAGTATAAAGGGAAGGTTTTTTCCAGAAGACGTATTCTCGATCACAATGTTTCGATCAGTTAACTGTCAGATTTTAGACAACGAATGACGTAAGCCTTGAGGTTTTTCAAGAAATCTGAGAATATTTTGTAACAGTATTGGATCTGAGAGTATTGTAATATTCTGAGAATATTTTGGAAGACAATAAAACTGCGCTGACTTGTTTGAAGGGCTTAAAACAAAACATCAATTCCAACGGGCTAGAAGAAGTTTATTCACTCGTGGCTGTGAGACTGGGACGACAGCAGAGATTTGAAAAAATAACTGTCAGCAGACAGAGTCAAAAGTTAAGAATTGCCAACACTATACAATAACTGGTATCACAGTTAAAACATGGTAAATGCGCATGTAGAGAAAATTATGGTATCCCCAACTGCGTGGGTGCTGGCATTGGGAGATCCCAGGTGTGATTAGGGCCGCCCCCGGGGAAATTATGCGGTTAGTATTTACCAGTCTAAGACTACTCCTGAACAAACACGTGGTCGGAATTGACCAGTCCGGCTGAATTATGCCCAGTGAAAGGATTTGTTAAATCTAATATGTATTCAGGTGCGCCAGTTTCCCAAGGCCATTTGTAAGAAGTGTGAAGACGCAGACTCTTTTGCCAAACTCCATCGAATCTTAGCGATTCCCAGCACTAATTGCTTTTACCTGAATCTTTTTCCAGAGATCCAGCGTTTTTGTTGGATTCATCTGTTCCAGGATCTGAACAAAACAATATGGGCTGTGACAGAAGTAGCGATTCAGACATCCAGAAATGATGGCCAGAAGTGACCATTTATAATAGTACTTCACTCCATCCTACGGCCATATTGGCCGTAGGTTGGATTGAAGTACTATTATAAAGTGGGGCCGTTCTAACCAGGTTACTACACCAGGAATTGGTATTATACTTTAAGTTTGTAACTACAGGATGCCCAGTAAAAAAAGCGGTAAATTCAGAAAGACGTGAGATAACCGTTGAAAACTAGTGACGACTGACATGGTCGAAACATTCAGGAAGAATTTCTGCACATTTCGTCAATCCCCACATCGGATGTACTACTTTGAAACGTACTCAACGCTCAAAATCAGTGAGTTGTTTTGCCATACGAGAAGGGCAGAACGAAAGACGAAAGTTATCTGCAAATAACCTTCAAATGACGAGCAGCGATTAATCAATCATAAAAGAACCAATCAGAGTTAAGTAAAAGTCGAATGATTATTCAAGGTCATGAATATAAGAGAAATTTATTCATGGTTATTCAAGGTCAATTATTCCTGAAAGATAATACAGTGATAATAAATTTTCCGATTTTTTACTGTGCACCCTGCATTTCATTCAAAACATTATCGTATGCAATTACTAATATTGTAAATCTTTAATTCATAATGTCGATGCTTTAGGAAGTGAATGACATTGGGAAGATTATTTTCGCCAACCATCGAAGAAGGAAAAGAAAAGGAATTGGAATCGATGGAAAATACTCAGCTATCTCAGCTTCAAAGAAAGCCAAACTTCGCTGTTATGAAGTCGTATGAATCAGCAGATTTTTTTCATGTCACATCGTCGGAACCCACTCGCATCCAAGCATCTGTATACTCCTCCTTTCTCCCTATTCCTTTTATCCCCCCCCCATCGCTGGTGGCGGATATGACTGGGAAGGTCCAGCCTATTCTTAAAGAATCATGAGCAGGAGTCAAAGAGGAGTGTGAGTTGTTGACGCGGCTGGGTGAGTCAGGACCTCCTGACAGCACATCACAGATCCTCTTCATGTTGACACTTGAACTTGAACGTCTCACCCCACCACTTATGGTCCTATGACAGCAAGTCCGATTTCTAGCAACGGTTTTCCAGATCACATGTTTGACGTTGGCCTGTATCTAGATTGTCTTCAACTGATCCTTGAAGCGTCGTTTTGGAAGGGTACCCCCGTTGACGTTGAAAGCATACCCTCATGTCATAAGAAGGCTGGCAAAGACAAAACGATCGGGTGTAAAAATATGTAGAAAAAAATTATTAATCTGTAGACTTAAATTTATTAATTTATGTATACATTCTTGTTTAGGCCTTTCGATTTTCTTCATCCAAGTCGACTTTACAAATAATGTGAATTTGAAGGATTTTGCTGCAAGACTTTTGTCATTGTGTTTTGTTTGCAGTCCGCATGTTTTTAATTGATTCGGCGACAAACTCTGTTTGGAAAAGCATTTCTTGAATTGATTCGGTGCTAAGCTCTGTTTTGAAAAGCATGTCTTGAATTGATCAGGCGCCAATCTCTGCTTTGAAAAGCATGTCTTGAATTGATTAGGCGCCAATCTCTGCTTTGAAAAGCATGTCTTGAATTGATTCGGCACCAATATCTGTTTTAAAAATCATGTCTTGATTCGGTGTCAAACTATGTTTTGAAAAGCATGTCTTGAATTGATTCGGTACCAAACTCTGTTGAAGGTAGGAATATTAAACCCAATTTTTTTATAAAAACTATAGAGAAGACCTCCTGCAAAGTAAAGAAAGAATAAAGTAGAATCGTCAGGCATTTTTCTAACGTTAAAAAGTGCCTACCGCCAATTATTCGGTTTATTAACAATTTAGTGATAATGCAAAATGTAGAAAAGCAATTCAAACAACGTTTTGCCTGTTTATTTCAGGTGTATTTAGATCGGAATGAGACAAACCCATGTAAGGAAAAGTGCGTCGGAATTTTGAGAAAGAGGTAATAAAAATCCTTATTGGATGTTAAAGCCAGTAAGTAACACTGAAGCTGTTAACGTCTGCTAGATTTGAAATTAGCCCAAACCGAATAGATTCCTGTCTTATCGTTATTAGTTCGAATAAATGTATTAGTTTTTAATTTCTCTCTTAGTTCCTTAACAACTTTCACTGAACTGGATTTCCTTACTCGGACCATTGATTCCGAGAGTGATTCAAATGGGTCTTTTTCTTTTATGTGTTGTGTCCCTATCTTCAGGGCGTAGGCGATCATGGCTCTGCATTTCTTCCTGTTCCTCTTTCATTCTATCCGCCCTGTGAGTATCAGATTTTCTAAGCGCTCCTTTCTCATTACATGTCCTAGAAATTTCAGCTGCCTCTTTCTGATGTTAAAGTAGATAAAACGAGGTGTACTGCAGAAAAAAATGGCAGCTTACTGCGGGAAAATCTTCTGCATAGTCAGTCATGAATCGAAAGAGACATGATCGCTCAAGTGAGTATGACGTATGGCACTCTTACCTGAAATTGAGGTGGATAAAGATTTTTAGATAGATAATAGTAAGTAGGCATAGAAAGAAATTGAAGATAATCCAAGATTAATATTTATGCGACGGCCCATTTAGATTAACCGTGTGTCTTCTAACAAAAAAAAAGATCAATTAAATACTTTTGTGATGTCAACGAACACTAGTTACCACTTTTGTAATGTCAACGAATACTCCTTGTCACTTTCGTAATGCTCGTTGTAGTAAAGACTTTGTAATCGCAGATACAACTATAATACGCCATTGAATATTACTGGTGTTCACGCTTTCGAATCACATTCGCACTAATAGTACATGCTCGATAATACTCGAAAATGACCACTGTATAGTGATCTGAATAAAGAAATAGTATAGTGAATACCGCAGAGAATAGCGATCAGTATAATAATAGAGGATAGAGTAGAAATAGCGATCCGAATAGTAATAGAGGATAGACGAGAAATGCAGATGAATTAGATATCACACTACCTCCCGTATATGCATTTCCTCTATGGCCACGTGGTCTACTTAATTCAATAATGGGATCGCCTGTGTTTGCTCACTGGCGATCGATGTTCAAACTCAAGTGTCGGCAGTGATATTTTATTCCTATATAACAAATACATAAATCGATTAACAGTGTGTAAGAAGTGTAATTTTATATATCGTTCAAGCAATTAAGATACAAAACGAGTAGGCAATTGGCGGTGGTTTCTTTCGAGGCGCCGCTAAGAAGGATCCTTCTGAAGCGAATGCGTCCAGTGACTTTTGGATTCCCGAATTGATTTTATTTGTTTTTAGAGGCTCCAAAACTTTTAAGTCTTACGGGCACATCACGTACGATCACAGAAACTAAGCAACGTCGAGCCTGTTCTGTACCCAGATGGTAATTGCTTAGGGATACTAGGTGCTTTAAGCTTGGGTGCGCCGGTGGTGTGGTGGATAATGACTACGAATTATTAAACGGAGTGTCGAGTTCGAATTACAGTTGAATTCGTTATATTCAATTACGCACAAAAAACCCTTGGGAAGGATGTAAACCGACCTCTTCACTCCCCAGTTATGGGCTAATTAGTAAGACTTTTATCACTAAAATCATTATTATCTCCAAAAATTTGCTTACGAAATGTTTATATTTCGGTATTAAATAGTCCATAGAGGTTGATATGTCGCTAAACAAAGACATGCAAATAACCAACAAACTTTTGGACATTTTTGAAAACGAAAATGAATCGATCTGATTGGTTTATTATTCATTAGCTTTGATTTCTACTAAATCAGCAAGGATGGTGAAATCGATTTGAAATTTATCATCGAGGGTGCCTGCGTTATTTCTAATTTTTTGGAGACGAGATTGAAAGTTCTATGATTGGTGATTTATTGTATGATGATATGTGCGTGTAGCTCACGAAGCCATTGAAAGCAATAATAGCCCTCCTGTCGTTGATATCTTGCTGATATGATGCGACAGACATAGCCCTTTTCGCGTATTTAACTGATTATCAGATGAACAAAATCAAACAAATGGTTGAAACAAATAATGCCTCGCCTACCGCGGTTTTCGCTTATCAGCTTCTGGTTCAAACAGTAAAACTTCAGAATTTCACCATTTTTCAATTGGCTCACAAGTAGATCTTTGATAATTTTTTAAACATTTCACATCCAGGATTTCAGAACCTTTGTAATTTCGTCCAAACCACAAATATTTATCAAGTTATGAGCAAAATTAACACATGTTTAACCCTTTCGGCCCTGACCATTGCTTTACCGGGGGTAGAGAAAAATGACGTAATGCCCAGCCACCGGTTGAACAGTGGTAGGAAAAAAATGCTGTAACTATTTTTATATGTACCGTAGAATATTACATACCAATAATTTGCGAATTTTGACTCAGGAGCTCAGGCAGAAGGTTTTAAATTGTTCAGGAACGCAGTGTTCGAAGGCTTAATCATTTATTTTTAGAAGATCAGTTTTGGATTGTTGTTTTTCTGCCTCTTTTTGTTAGGAAAGTTACGGGTTTGTTTAACAACATCAACATCTTATGGGTCATGTAATGCCGAAATTTAATTTTCTTGAGAGCTTGGAAGTATTAGGTTGGTGCAAAAATAATGACGTAATAATGTCGTTTTTTGACTTAGTTTTTTACGTCAAAAAACGACATTATTACGTCATTATTTTTGCACCAACCTAATAATAATGTGAATTTTTTTTTTATTTACAAGAGCCTTTTGCTGTTAACCTTTTTGACTCTGAAAACGTATTGCTGGTATTTTTACTATAAAGATCTAAGTTTATGCCTTCATAATGTTCTAATTTTGGTTTGGGGTTCACTATTTGCCCATAACTGGGAGCCCCTAAGAGATGCTACCACCCCGGGTCAGGGTGAACCCGGGAACAACAGCAATTAAGAGGTCGTTCCACGCTCCTCAAAACTTCCTGGTCAGACACCTTACTATTAAGTGTAGTTTATTTTCATACCCAGGACATTGTTAGGAAAGTCACTGGAATCTTTTGGAATTAACGTTAGCGACAGAAAAGTTTTTAATACTGTTTCAAAAATGAGGAAATATCATAAAATTAATGCAAATTAAATAGTTTAGAGCATTGGTTATGAAACGTGTCTAGTTTAATTATTTTAGCGAATTTGATCTGAGTGTTCTGTTAAATTGGTCTTGCGCCTAACTAGCTTTCCGTATTCTGTCAAAAAAGATGCAATGAACCAAATTAAAAGAGATCTAATGTTATATAATATCAGTCCTCCTATACGGAAATGAATGCTGTACAATCTCCTCACGGATGAAGAATAGACTTGAAGCAACAGAAATGTAGTTCTACTGAATGATACTGAGAATATCATGGAATGAAAATGCGAGCATCGATGAAGTTTTAAAGAAAATGGAAACAAAATCGATACTTATGCTTCAGCAAGAAACAGTTGAAATTTCTAGGCTACATAATGAAGAAAGAGGGCTTGTAAAATCTGATACTCACAGGACAGACTGAATGGTTAACAAGATTTAAGAGAGATAACAAAAGGACAAAATATATTAAGAGCAACAAAGAACAGGACATTATGGAGAGCCATGATCACCGACGTCCTGAAAAGTCACAACGCATAGAAGAAGAAAACGAATGTTATGTTTACTGATTGTACTAGAATTTTAATATTTATTTATTTATTTATTTATTTATTATGAGGAGATTTGGTAAAAGTAGGAATCGCTATGTTTCTGATTCTTAAACAAGGATGGATACACAGTTTAGAAAAATTCTTCATTTCATTATTTTCCGTTAAAATATCTATTCCTTTATTGTGCAAACTCCGAGGAAATTCTCTTCGTTATACGTGTGGCTGTTCGAAAACATAGCCTTTATTTAATGCCTACTTCACGTTGTAAATAAGAAAAGTTAGAGTTGTAAATCACGTAAGTTAAAAACTATATACAGGATGCGATGGATAAATTGTCGTCAAAATTACACGAAAATGAAAATAACACTGACATTTCATTTTAACAGATATCTTTACCAAAATTACATAAAAATATCTTGAAATACTAGAAATTAAATTTATTCCACAAAATCGTCATTGGCTTCAACTATGTCCTCCAAAGGACTTCGGAATCTCCTGCAACTATTCTGTACGGTTTCCTTGTTTAAATTGGTGAATGTTGTCTTAATTCTTGACTTTAGTTCACCTACTTGTGTGGCATGGTGCAGAGTCCTGTTGCCAGACACAGGGTCTTCCAGCAGTCACCCACTTGACCAAAGGCAGCACTACTTCCCTGGTTATGGACTTGGTTGACTTGGAGGGATGCTTGTCAATCATGACCTGGAACTCACCAACAAATTCGAGAGTTCTTTTCTTATCAGAACGATCAAAGTGAGTTTTCCGAGCTGCCGTACCTATGTAATCACTATCAGAGCCATGCAACTCTTTTCAAATACTTAGCAGTGTTCTTAGATTGACACACAACTCCTTTGAAATGTTCGAATTGGAGCTTCCGGCGTGAATGCCAAATAGTACAGAATGCCGTTTCTAGATTTCTTGCGGAGGGAATTGCATCATGGTGTGATTTTTTTTTCTCAAAGACAATGCCCAACTGACAGTACTGTAATGTGTAGTCGACAAAATCGAAATCAAACAATGAGCATACGCGAAATTAAAAATATAAAATAACGACAATTTATCCATCCAACCCTCTCTCTCTCTCTCTCTCTCTCTCTCTCTCTCTCTCTATATATATATATATATATATATATATATTCCTGGAAGAAAAAGAACGTTCTTGTGTTGACTGTGGAATGAAACCTTCAGGAAATCTGTCCTGCATTAGACAATTTTCCATTTTCTCATTAAAAGAAAAAAAGACATGATAATATCTTTTTGACAGCTTCATAAAGCGATAACTAATTGAGGCGACCTTATTTTTTACATAAAAAATCTTTGACTACAAATGATCAGTACAATAATACTAAACGTAACTAATTGTCAGCTTCAGTAATTTCTCGTAGACTTTTTCCCTTTTCTCATTCCATATTTCTTTCACAAATATTTTGAACTAATCCCGATCTGGTATTATTTTTATGTTTTGTCACACTAACATGGCAGTAAACCAATGTATACTGAGCGGGTAATAAGGAGATTTGATTTATATTGTGGAGACAAGGAAGATAGATAACGATTGACTTACCTATTGACTATCCTTCTAATAAGATTCACTTTCTTTTAAATTCATATCACACACCTCATTCAGAAATTCTCTGCCATGTGTAGATCTTGAGCCTCGTATCGAGTGAACTGCACATGTCTCGGATGCGTGTCAATATCTTAATCTCTATGAAGGATCGACAGTCCACTCGGTGACGTTGTCAATTCGTGTTTGCTTCTGTCTGCTTTTGTTTTCTTTTCCCTGCAAGGCGGTACCTTTAGAATGGTCGTGGAAAAGGTGTTGACACTTCTACTATTTCAACTTGCCCTTCTTGACGCTGGTTATAAGGTTTTTCAATTGGCTTGTCTCTTGTCCGGTTGCGCTTTTCACAACGTCATTTCTTTAAGAAATGAACCAAATATTCTTTAACATCTTATTTCTACACTGCTTCAAAGAATAATTCAAGGAGATTAGTTCTTTCATATAATTAACGTCTTATATTTGACAAATATCAGCGCACTTTTGGGTGCCATGTTCTGATCAGCTGAAAGACCGTGTAAACTATGAGCCTTATTGGAAGAATTATCCTATTTTGTGGTACTTCTTTATGAAAGTATCACGAAGAGCGAACATTAACTCTGAATTTAGTTGAGTAATCGTTAAATTAAGTATTTTGATCGAACCACGAGTCTCTGACAGAAACTTTACCTTGGGAAGATTTTTAATTCCAAGGATTTGCAGTTTAAAATTTTTAATCAAAACAAACATGGTTTTATTGATGAAATGAAAACGCTTATTTTTAAAGCAAATTCATCTGAAATCGTAAAAACTATGCTAGATTTTCGTTCTTGTTTGTTTTATAAAACAATTTTCTTATTTATATAATTTTGTACAAAACTAAAACTAAAAAACGAATCTGAATTCCATGCAATGGTTTTCTGAAGGAAGAGGTTTATCAGATATCTGATTCTTTGAGCATTTTTGGGGGAGGCAAGGTATGCGCCAGTATTTTCAATAAGTTAAAATCTCGGACCAGATCAAGGAATATCTGCGAAAGTACATCGATGAACGAATGATGATGCAATAAATTTATATGCATAAAATTTTTGGTCATTTTTACATCAATATTATCGGTCTGGAGTGGGGGACCCCAGTGTGCGGCACATTTGGAAAGTCCCTGGAAACCATACCACTGGTTGACCCAAGCCTTGTGAGGGAAATTAGGTAGACACAACCCATGGGGGCCGTCAATAGCTGTACTAGCACGAAGTCACAAGTCATTGTGACCGTGGGTTTGATTGTGCAGGCCTTGTTCAGACTGTCGATCATGCGATATAACACGCTCTCTCACAGAAAGTGTAACCAAGGTTTATTCAGCATAGTTGCTGTATAAACCATAGGTTGGCTATGTGGGTGTTGAACAAACTCAAATGTGTCTGAGCGAGCGTCTGCAATAGGGATTGACTAGCCGCCATAATAGACGGGTATCCTCGGATACGAGTGGTCACCTATATATATATATATATATATATATATATATATATATATATATATTCTGTTTATGTATTATTTGTATAGATACAATTTATCTAAGTAATAAATGCTGTATTTTTACTTAAACAGTATAACTTTACATTTATTGGCCAAGATGTTCAAGAAATTTCGTAGAAAATATGCGTTCTCCGACAGGAATCGAACCTGTATTCCTATCCGAAAACCTTCGTTTGATATGACGTGCTATTGTGACACTATTTATTTATAGCAATTAGCTAGCTAATTAACCATAGAAATTAAAACAGGAAATACTAAAGGCGAAAAAGAGCTATCCCGAAAATAGACTGATCGATGTTAAAAAAAAAAAGATTTTATTTTTATTTTATTTACGAAAAAGATACTTTTCACAAAAGACAGTAAACCCGTGGAAAAAGCCATGTGTGAGGTTTTATCAGGTTGATTAATGTCTTGCCGAGGGAGATAGGAGGAAAGGCAAATATTAAGATATCGGCCAGACCATGGCGGTCATAAACATTTCGGCTTGAGACGATCGCCGATACAGGCAGAGAGTATCAATGTTAATTATCTTTCCAATATATCGTTTTTTTTCTTTGCCACTGGCAGGGAAAAGCAATGTGGCAATTATAAAATTTTGGCATTGTCTCAACATAGGTGAGAGTATTGTTATTATTTACCTTATCAACGTGCCGCTTCAGACGTTGAAACGTTGAATAGCAATATGGTGTTTGTAAAATTGTGGCATGAAAAAGAATATAGAGTGGAGAATTGAGGTTTGGCAAGATAAAAGAATTTAATTTCTCAACAAGTCAAGGGTTCCATTATAAAGCTAACTTCATGAAGGGACAGATGGCAAACTTTGACAGTGATTGATGGAGTCAGTAGAGAGTGCTGGCTAAGTGAATTCTGGGTGGCCAAAAATATGATAGAAATTTAATTGGCAATATGGAATTCGTAAAAATTTTGGCCGATGGGAAAAAGGAGAATTCTGTAAATAAAAATTCTAGATTATAATTTTAAGGAAGCCACCTTAGCCACACCCAGACGACCGGGATGCCATTCGTCGTGTGATAGCAATGGTGATAGGCGGAGGTGATTAAACGAGAAGGACGGAGAAGTAATTAACGCCAACTGAAGGGATTGGTATGGGATATCAGTGTGAGAGAGGAAGAGTCTAGGAGGATAGCTCTCCTCCGACCTTCCCTCACAGACGAGGGAGCCCCCCCCCCGAATGGAAAGTGATTCATTTTCCAAAAATGGGAAGTAATCAATTTTCCTGTTGGGAATCGAGATTTACCGAGAACCCCAGGCCGCGTCAGGCCCCGCACCGAGTTTTGGTCGGTACCCATATAAACGAACGTCCTCGGGCAGTTAGTCAATTGGAGTTCTGAGTTGGAGTCGCAGTTGAGGTGGTTTGGGAGTCAGAGCTTAACCAGAGTTTTGCCTCGCAGGGCTGACCGCAGGTCTGACCGCAGGGCTGACCGAGAGATTCCACGCCATCCGACTTCGCCTATCCTACCAATAGCAAGTTATACTGACGAACGAAGCCAAGCCAGCACCTAGAAAACGGGCTGGGAGAAAAACACACTCCTGTATATCATAGAAGAATGAAGTTAATTTGTTATTTCTTAACATACTTGAACCTCTTGGTTTTTTCATTTATTTATATTTTTTCTCTTGGGATATTTTTATTTATTTATTTTTTTCTTTTGCGCTTGTGCGATACCACCTTCAGTCCGGACTCAGCCTACACTACGGCCCGACGCCTGATTGATCTCGTCTACCTAAGATCAAAGTCACAACGTTCGTAGGTTAGACTTGAGATCGAAGCAGTTACATCATTAACCAGACGTTGCAAGTGGGCTGGGAACGATAGAGTTGGTATTGAACCGGTACCGCTGGTGAAGCCGTTAACATCGATGACCAGAATTCGACCCTGGACGGGCCAGTGTCCCATATTGGTATCCTGACCAGGGGATTTCGCCGAGTAGCGACGACCACCGATCGACCGGGACACAGGCTGGTGTTGGCGACAAAGAGTCAACCCCAAAACGCCGGTAGAAGGAACATTACAGTTTCGCGCTGCGACTGGGAGTTGACCACGGGCCGACGGCTGGGTGTCACACAATAGCATTTAGCTACAGAATATAGGAATGCAGGTTTCCGGCCGGGGAACACATATTTTTAATCCTGCACGAGATTTACAAACCAATCCACACGAAGAGCCTACTGAAGCGTTGACCGTCATATGGGCTGATTTATTAGCCCAAGATTTAGTGTTAATTCTTAATTCACTCATATGGTTAAGACGATGCTTTTCAAAGTTAGTTATACCTCAGTAGCAGCTGTTTCTCCAGTGTGCTCGGTTTTCAGTAGCAAGTTCGAACTCCTCTGTAGGAATATTTGCAGCAATTAAATTGTATTTAAGTTTGTCCTTGGAG
This sequence comes from Acanthosepion lycidas, assembly GCA_963932145.1. Classification (NCBI taxonomy): domain Eukaryota; kingdom Metazoa; phylum Mollusca; class Cephalopoda; order Sepiida; family Sepiidae; genus Acanthosepion; species Acanthosepion lycidas. The sequence continues at coordinate 17,714,852 of OZ010577.1, forward strand.
CGTAACCTTCATTACGCTTCCCATGAAAAAGTTGTCTACGCACTCATACTGATGACATGACCACCCCATCTGAACTGCGACTGCATCAGAAAGGATTCAATACCACCGACGACGCCACCTTTGAGATTTGTCTTGCCATATATAACCGCATACATATATATATATATATATATACTCGACTCTCCGGTCGAATTCGACGTATGAGGGTCAAGCAGATCAGTTCCTAGGAAACCGACACCAGCACATGAGATTTGGTTATAGTGGTTATTGTTTCGTGCAGGACCATCCACACTTTTTGAAGGGCTGAATGTAGAGACCCGGTCCACTAAGTGCCACAAGGTCCCCAAACGAACCTCCGCAGGTTGTCCTTCTCCTAGACCAGTTGCCATCCAAGGCTATAGAACCCAGTCTGTCCTGCTATTTACCCATAGCTGGCGGGTGAAGAAGGGGATTCACACCTTTCTCAAGGGTATTAGCATGGAAGTAAATGTAATGGATTCGACTGTAATTCGAACTCGGCTCTCCAATTCCTCAAACCAAGCTATTATCCATTACTCCACCGCGCCTCATATATATATATATATATATATATATATATATATATATATATATATATATATATATATATATATGTGTGTGTGTGTGTGTGTGTGTGTGTGTGTGTGTGTGTGTGTGTGTATGTACAGTTCTGCGCAAAAGTAAATGAACCTCTAAGATAGTATTAAAACTGTTTTGCCAAGAAGAATGCTCACTATTGGGTCTTTCTTAATGAATATATAATTTAAAATCTGTTGATTATATGGAAAAAAATATATTTATATATATATTGTCCAAATGGTATTTGGATCCGAACCTCTTTTGGCTAATTTATTAACTATTATGAAGAATGTTTCCCTTAATATGTACATTGTCTATTTTTTTTATTAGCAATGGAAATGCGTTAATTCCCGAACACAATCAGCACATTGTGGCCGTGTTCAAAATTAATATTATTAAGATTTGATCTCTCGATTTTTATTATTAAGGCTTTCACACTATTTTAAGTGTTTTCTGCAGTAACATTGCTGTATTATGTTTACTTTTTCTACGAGTATGATAGGTTTGTAGGTTTCCGAGTGTATTTAAATAACTACTATTGAAGCTATGATCTACGTATTAAGAGAGATTAAGATTACTGCCAGAATATAAAATTATATGTGGGTATCTCTGTCTAAGTTTCCACATAGAAGTGAGTCTCTGTTGAGTGATATATATATATATATATATATATATATATATATATATATATATATATATGCATACATCAGAAACTATATTACTAGCTTTACATATAAAATATAAAAATTAAAAATTTACTGAATCAGAGAAATGAAATAGCTATTTTTTGCCGGCATTGTCAAAAAATTTATCCTTAAATAATATTTTGAAAAATAAAACCTTAAACAAAATGTGACCTAGTAATATACATACTTATATTTGCTATGGAAAAATAATTTTATATACTGGAAGTAATTCTGTTACATTTTACTGGTTTTTAAAAGAAACATAGTCTATTAAAAATTAAAAGGAAAAATATTTTAAAATAGTAGTTAAATAAAACATATTCTAAGCTGAACATCACCCCAAGAATCTTTAAGTATACAAATAGAAAAAATGCCGTAAGAATTTTTGCCGTTAACAATAAAATTAAAAAAAAAACACAAAAAAACCCAGACGACATGAATTTAACGGATGTCAGAATTCGTTGAAAAATACATCCCAACCTGTACCAAAACCCTTTTTCGAACATAACAAATAACTGATACAACAAAATTTAATAAAAATGAACACGCTACCACGCCTTGTCTGGATGATTGGATTTCTCTGTATCCTTGTTAACCGTAAATTATGAATTTACCGTGCAGTTAAAACTCAGTAAATTTCGCTTGAGAATGAAATGGAACTAATGTTTTTAATTTAATTACAAAATTAAATTTAAAGTTTTTAGCTTTCATTTTTGAAACATGGTTATTACTGTGTAGCGAAAAACCATATTTTAAATCAGTTAATTTATAATATATATATATATATATATATATATATATATATATATATAAGTGGACATTGCGTCTAGGATGAAACAGCCCTTTGCCTCAGAGTGTTGACTTCAATTTTCACTTTTATATTTACATACGCTCTATCTCTGATATTGAGCACTATATCCCATAAATATAGCACACCTTAAACCTATATTTCTTCACTCATATATATATATATATATATATACACACACACACACACACACACACACATATATATATATATATATATATATATATATATAACCTCTTCTATGTTTTCCGCTATCATCTCTAATCTGTATACCCATAACGCAAGTGGATCTGATGGTACCCCTGTAATAGTCATCAAGAAGTGTGCTCCCGAACCTGCTTCTGTTAGCTCAAAACTGTATAATAAATGCCTCACTGCCTCTTGCTTTTCTGCTTGTTGGAAATCCTCATCTGTTGTTTCAGTTTTTAAGAACTCCGGTGAACAGTCCAACTCTTACAACTACCGGCCTATTAGCCTTATAGCTATTTTTGGTTAATTACTATAGGACTAATCAATGCTGAATTGGTTAAGCATCTCACATCGTAGGTCCCTTTTTTCAGACAAGCAATATGGCTTTCCTTTCTCTAAGTCAACTGCTGATATATTGAAGATCATTGCGGAAAAAGTTAGATAAGAATCGTGAAGCTCGGACTGTTGCTTTGGACATCTCAAAAGCGTTCGACAGGGGTTTCGCATACAGGTTTTCTTCACAAGTTGGAAAGTTACGGCGTCTCCGGACAAACTTTTGAACTGATCCAGTTTTTCTTAGGAAATCGTGAAATGAAAGTTATCCTGGGTGGCAGTTCTTCTAGATCCATTTGTACTAATACCAGTGTCGCCCAGGGCTCTATCCTTTGTCACAGTTTATTTTTAATTTTCATGAACGACCTTCTCGATGGCGTCAGCACTCAACTTGGTATCTATGCTGAGGACACAAACATTTACTCCTGTCTCAATTAGTTCGATAAGGTCAAATTGGCGGCTGATCTCAAAAGCGACCACCAGTCTGTTGTTAACTAGGGCAAAGAATGGCTTGTTAATTTTAACGCCTCCAAAGCAAAATTTCTCTCACATCTGAAAGACAATTTTCTGCCTCCCATCAACATGGCTCATGCTAACCTCCAGAAGAGTGGCTCGTTGCGCCAACTCAGCCTAACAGCCTCGGCTGATTTGAAGTGGAAAATCTATATTGAATTGATTGTTGATAAAAAAAGTTGATTCACTGTGTTGTTCTAGACATTTTTTCTCTCAGAATCTATCTTATATATCTGTAAGTCTACCATTCGTCCATGCTTAAAAAATCGCTACCATATATGGTCCGGTTCTCCTGCTATATATTTAGAGATCCTTGATAAAATCCAAAGAAGAATTAGCAATACTATTTGTCCTGATCTGGCATCTCGACTTCAGTCAATTTCCCACCGCCGTAAAGTTGCCTCCCTGTAAATTTACTATAGATACTTTCATGATAATTGTTTGAATGAGCTTCATAGGTTTAAACGCATTGCTAGATTGGCGACAAGGCCTTGTCAATTTAAAGTTAATCTGGCTTGGATGTAAGAGTTAACAATTTCTTTTCTTGGATTTTTCACGTGTATGGAATTCTCATCCGGCTCCATGCTTTCCAGTTAATTTTAATTTAATTTAATTTTCAAGAGTTTAAATCTCAATCGTTATCTACTGTCTTCCTAATTATTTTTCTATTGTATTGTTCTTGCTCCATAGTAATGTTTCTGTATTTTAATTCTTCTACATCCAGTACGCAGTTGAGTCTTAGTGGCTTCACTACCTTGCCTGGAGTGAACTTGATTAAATATATATATATATATATATATATATATATATATATATATATATATATATATATATATATGGTTGGATAGATGTAAGCTTGTGACCCTGGGTTTCACGCTTTAGCGATCGTCAGACAAACTGATTAATTTTTTTTTTAAATTTGTTTTTATGTAGATTGCGTGTATTGGTGTTATTGTGGAAGTGTTGGGGGAAACTTTGTCGTTTTTTCATCGTACTGACGCAAACATCGATGTATGCAGACACATATACATACTTGGTCGTCCGTCGGGACTCATACTCGTACCGCGCATATAATATATAAATAATTATACATATATATATATCTATTTATATTTATATACACACACTTTTCACACACACACACACACACACACACACACACACACACACACACACACACACACACACACACACACACACAGACACACATATATATATATATATATATATATATATATATATATATATATATTAGCTAAAATTGACCATATATGATGAAAAATGGCTACAACTTAATAATAATGAATTCAAAATCTTTGATATTATTATAAGGAAACAACAAAGTTATTTTCATAAAAATTACTTTTAATCCATTTTAGAACCTTCGAAATTCTGGTTAAAAATCTTGCTTTTCTTGCATCAACGTTGGACCATAAATTTGTACAGAAAATCTGAGCGTCTTTTGCGCTGCAAAACGCATTGATTTGGAAATTCTAGCTAAAATCTTATAATTAGCTCACCAACAACTCTTGCTGTATTAGGTTAACAAGCGTGGAATACCATTGCAGGATTGGTATTCGTTATCCGTTTGATCGTTTGCATGAAATGATGTAAATGGATTAAAAGATTACGTTCTGGATAATACCAACGCAAAATAAAGGATCTTAATTCTTTTGACAAAAAATACCTTTGGTCATCCAGGAATGTTCTTCATAAACATTTTGCCTAGAAGACGTTAAAGACACACACACACACACACACACACGCGCGCGCGCGCGCATACGCATATATACTTTGATCTAAATAATGTCACACATATTAAAAATGTTATTTAGAACGGAAATTTTTTTCGAGTGTTCCGCTATCGAATCTTATCAAAATATAAATCTGCGCCATGGATTTTTTCCAATATCTCCATTCCTGAAAGAATTACTCCTTTCCAAAGCCATTATACATGACTATAAAAATGATAAAAAAATTAAAAGAAAACTGTTAAATTCATCCACTACTGTTATTTAAAAAATATATATATAATACATAAATTTATCCCATATTAAAATAATGTGTACATTAATTACATAAAGAAATCAACATCATTAACTCATTTCATTTATTAAACATTAAATTATATCACTTAGCATCTTCCATAATTTACTGAGCCTTTTCACTTAACCTGATGAATATTGATGAGCGTATCTTAAATTTAAAAAAATTTGAAAAACTAATATTTTTACTTTTGTTTATAAATACATATTGCAAAATAAAATGGTTTCATTTCCCTTGATCAGCCCGTCAGAGAACGAAATCCGTCGGCTAGTTTTCCTTTTGTCTTTTTTCAAATACATATATATATACGTGTGTGTGTGCGCGCGCACGCGCGATTATGCGTCTGTGTTTCGTTAAAAGTGACTGAAAAGATGCTTCTGGTAAGCTTTTTAATCATGTTTTACTTTTTAAGTTAGAACAATATATTTATTTTAGTGTATGCAGAAATTCCCCGGTTGGTTGTTCGTCCCGAAGACTTTTGGCCAATCTATTCGCTATTTTCAACGATTTTGGTTATGTTATTGCAAATGATATGTAAATTGCAGAGAGGAAGACAAATATTAAATTCCCGAATATGACAAGTGCATTATGGGCATGTTCCTATTTTTAAGGGTTGATTTTTTTTTGTTTTTTTATGATGAGGCGTTCCATTATTTTCAGTATTATTCAACTTAGAATTATAAAAAAAAATCTTTTAAAAATTCATTTTTTATGGAATTTTTTTTCAGACAATATTGTCTTTAATATATATATTATTCATAAAAGCAATTAAAAGCTTCTCTAATTAAATAATGTCTTATTTTTATTGTTTTTTTTTTTCTGATTCAGAAGACATTTTCGATAAGACGGTTTTATGATTTTTCAAAAATACTTCGGTGATTTAAATTCTTCAAAATATTTTGTTTTTAATTAATATAGTCACTGAAAATTATAACATTGAATTTCTCAAGTTTTCATAAAATTAATTAAGGGTGTGAAACACATGTAAAAAAATTACCAAAATTTTCTAATACAAAATGTTAAAAAATAATTTCATTCCTTTGTGAATAAGTCCTGACAATTTAACTAGAATCTGACGATTATTTCATTTTTGCAAGAATTTCCAAATTAATGAATCTGTCACAGCAAAAAAGAGGCAAAAATTTGTTATTCTAAAAGTTAGTTCAACCGCTGAAGCAATAAAACCAAGTTTTTAATAAAAATTTTGAATGTTCTAAAAAGGAGTAAAAAAGGTCATTCAATATTCAAAAATACTTTGATCTTTCCTCTTAATAATAACAATTTTGCCAATAAAACAATATTTTTATTACGTTTGGGAAAAGCTGATTTTTAGCGATTTCGTGGAGTTATATATATATATATATATATATATATATATATATATATATATGGGTTGATGAATGAAGTTGTATTTTGCTACACTGCCAAGGACAGGTAAAAATATACAGGATTTCAAATGCTTATTTCCTAGTCAGGCAAGCCTTCATTTGGAAGTTGGGTGAAAATACTATATGTATTTATATATAATCTTTTGTTTATGTGTATAATCCTGAGGAGTTCCTAAAATGTGAATATCCAGGCAAAACTCCTAATAGAGAGCTCAAAATATGAGAATAATAACAAATCATACAGAGCGATATAAATGAAAAATTTCAAAATGACAAATTGTCAATATTTAAACTTTATGCCCGCAAAAAAAACACTATCTCAAATGGTGGGTTATATTTTTGACACCGCTATTACTGTATACACTTCTGACTCCTTCGTCAATGTTTACTGTTTTTAAAAAAACTGATGACTAAAATTTTAGTAAACCCAAACATATGAAAGTGGATTTATACATTTTCTTTATTCTTGAGGATTGACAGCAAAGATGTTAAACACTATTTATTTATTAGCTTTCTTATTTATAAGAATAATTCTATATTTACGAGATTATAAAAAATATGTGAACCAACTATAATACAATATTTACTAGTCACAAAGAAATAAATATGATTTTTTTTTATTAATAAATGTATAAAAATCTTTGTAAAGAAGAAAATTTAAATAAACACATAACGAAGATTAATTGTAATAATACATTTTGAGAAAATAGATTTTCCAGGGCATATCTTTCATTTCGCCTTGCCAAATTCACTAAAATCGACTAAGAGTATCTCTTCCTTTGAACTAAACATTCTTTTAGTTTTAGATTTTAGACGAGACCACAAACATTCAATATTTTCAGTGTGTATCTCCCTATTTATTGGATGGAAAAAAATGCCTTGTGTATAATTACAATTAGGTTGGTGCAAAAATAATGTCGTTTTTCTTTTGAAGTTAAACGTCAAAAAACGACATTATTTTTGCACCAACCTAATAGAATGTAAATTTTAACGCAAACATTGGATTGTAGTTGGTTTACATATTTTGATAATTTCGTAATTTTTTTATACCTTTTTTTAATAAAAATATTTCTTTCCAACTTTATTTTTTTTTATAAAATAATCAATGACAAATATCGCATAATTACTTGGTTCACATATTTTTATAATCGTCTAAATAAACATTAACAAGGGAGTCAAAAGTGTATGAAGTAATAGCGGTGTCACGGGAATAACTGTCCTTTTGACACACTGTTTTTTTTTATTGCACGAATGTTAAACATTGCCACTAAACCTTTTCAATATTTGCTTCTATGAAAATATTCTCAGGGCCGAAGACTTATAGATGCAGCTCAAAATGCTAGTTCCACATTGGAGACATCAAAATAAAGCAAGTAAGCTCAAAAAATTAAATATCTAAGAAATGTACAAAAAGCCCAGGAGGCATTCCTGGTTTACACAGTAAGAGGCACACTTTATGCGTATACGATGAAACATGGGACAAATGGCTTCCAGAAATTAAGTACAATATTAAGAAGCAATAAAATTTCGCTGTAAACCAAAATAAAACTACTCAACGACAATGTAATATCAACCCTGCGATCTTGCAGTGAATGCTTGACAGATGAAGAGGAGACTTGCGGCAACGGAGATGTGGTTCTACAGAAGGATACTGAGAATACCAAAGACGGGATATATGACCAACATGGATGTTTTAAGGAAAATGGGAACAAAAACAACATTATTGCTCAAGATCGTCAAGGGACAGCTGAAATTTCTTGTACAGATAATGAGGAAAGGGGCTTGAAGAATCTGACACTCACAGGATAAAAAGAAATCAAAAAAGGAGACAATGAAGCAGCGTTTACCTAACTTGTATAAATGGTTAGCAGAACAGATGATTAATGGGATAGTTAGGTGTCAAATAGTGATAGGAATTCATGGAGAGCCATGATCGCCCACGTCTTGGATGGACACGGCGCGTAAAAATGAAGTATTTGTTAGTCTCGAATGCATTTATGTATTTCAGAATGACAAAGGTTCACTGTAGCTGAGAACTTGTCCGATTTTTTTTTTTTTTTTTTTTTTTTTTCATAATTTTTCTCCTGTTTATCTAATGTCTTCTTTTCTCGAGCCGTGCAACAGAAACTTAGACGGACGTTAGAAAGCCACATTCGCACTGATTAACTGAAAAATGAGTCTGTCTCCCCATCAGGGCGCCAAATGGAACACGAGATAGATGCGTAAATACTTGACCGAAGAGACCTTCACCATGAGAGATTCAGCTTCCTCCCAGACTACCAACTCGCTGTCTCCCAAGAAACGTTATTGCGCCAACACCTACATTTGCGTGTCTGTGATTCCATTTCTTTGCATCATTATTGGGTTTTCCCATTTTTTTCTTCCTTTATTGTAATATGCGTATCGCCTGATATGTCTTTTCTTTACATTTTACTTTGTCTTTTCTTGTTTACTTTTTATTTTATTTCCAGACACCTTTCTGTTACAAGTATGGGCGCATGCACACAGATTCTTCATTCCCTTCTGCTCGTTTACTGTCTATTCCCGTATATTTATTTTTCTTTTCATTTACAATTTGCTTTGCGTTCATTTCTTTCTTCTTTTTTTACTTTCTTTTTTCACCTTCTCTTTTTGGTCCGTCCTGGGTATAACGATAAACTACATCTGGCAGCAAGGCCTCTGATCAGAAGGTTTTGATGAACGTGGAACCACCTCTTAATTGCTGTTGGTCCGAGGTCCACTCTGACCCGGAGTGGTAGCACCTGTTCGGGTCTCAGCTATGGGCACATAGTTAACCTCCAAAATGGAATCAAAACAATATTAAAGTATAAATAATTGTATAGTAAATATACCAGCAATACATTTAACATAGAAAAAAAAATACCACCAATATATTTTTGTAAAAATAAAATATTACCAGCAACGCATTCAAAAAAAAGGCCAGCAATATATTTTTGGATAAGAAATTACTAATGTTCCTAAGAAAATTAAATTCATTAAATGACCCATAAGGAATTGATATGCCGATGAACAAATACACAATTCTCTATTCGCCATTTTTTTTTTTTCACTTTTGCTCATATTTTTTTTATTTTTCACTTTCCGATTTTTTAAATATGATTTCCTGAATAAAGTGTACACTACAGTACAAAAGTTTGACGCCACCCCTGGTAATTTTTTACATTGGCCCCAAAAGTAGTTGTTTTGTACTTTAAATAAGATAAATTATTATACATGGTTAAAAGATGGAGACATGATTTTTATTAGCAATTTTATTATGACAAAAAGAAAAAAAACATTTTATGATTAAATTTTGCTCTCGTCAAAATATCCTCCCTTAGACTTGATTACTGCAACACAATTTTTTGGCATTCCTTCAAAAGTTTCATAAAGTAAAAGTTTCATAACTGATTCCATTCTTTTTTCAATGACTCTCAGAATTCTTTTTTATGTTTTGGATGGAAATGTTTCGCTCTTCTGTCAAGTTCATTCCATGCTAATTCTGGGCGTGGCTTCAATCTTTTCATCTGCAGTGTATATGCGATCCCATTATTTAGCCTGACAGCACCTTTGCTTTTTCCTAACCCTAATCAACTAGTGGACATGTGTTTTGCGTACCCATGCAAACACGAGGAAATAAACCATCCTGCAATAATTCCTATTCTCAGGATTCCGACAGTAATTAAATGGCTTTGATCTTGCATAACTGTAAAAAGATATAATAAGAATTATTATTCTTATCATATATATATATATATATATATATATATATATATATATATATATATATATATATATATATAAAATGGGTGGCTACTCTCGTTTTCCGGACACATCCGTTTGATAGATCGCCTTTCCTATCCCTGTCGCACATTCTGCTCAGGCACATTTGTGTTTGTTCAACAACCACAGAGCCCAATTAGGGGTTTTTTACTGCAACTATGTTGAGCAGGTCCTAGCAAAGGTAGCTGGGAGATAACGCATAATCTGTCATGATTAGCAGTTTAAACAAAGTCAGTGCGCTTCAACCCTCAGTCACGATGACTTGTGGTTTCGTGTTAGCACAGCCATTGACGGCTTCCGAAAGGTACCGTCTCCTCACTTTCAGTCAAAAGGCTTGGATCAACACGTGGTATGGTTGACAGGCACTGTCCAAAGATCGATGGCATCAATAAGTCATCCTCCCGACAAATAGACCGTGGCCGGAAAGTGAACATTTTAATCACTTGGCCACACGCCAATTTTTACATTTTTTATGTCATTTAGCCACTTGCAAGGACATAGTAGTAGTACAGTGGGCTATGATAAGTTTTTAGCCACCCTTAATTACAGCAAATTTGGCTTGTTTAATAATGTATCTTATTTTTTTTTTTCAGTCAATACCGTATTAGTATCAAGCTACTCTAATCTATGAACGATAGTTGACTAATATTTTGCAATAATAGTTCACGGAAGGAAGGAAATTGGTGAATTTAAACGAGGCAAATTATAGGATGGCATCAGTGTGGCAAGTCAAATAGAGAAATTGCTAGGTTTTTCCAGGTTAATCGTCAATAAATTTAATGAAGAAGGCCATTGTCGTGTGGAACAACGTTCAGGAAGACCAAGCGCCGTGACTGTGCGAACGAAAAGGGCACTGAAGATGGAAGTCATGTCGCCAACAGCATGGAAATGTCGCCATATGCGGTGAGAAAGACTCTGAAAGAGCTAAGCTATCAAAGACGAGTTACAAGAAAGAAGCCCTTGATTTCAGAGGTTAAAAGGAACAGACATATGGACTGGGCGAGAGAATTTGAGAGCAAAGATTATGAATTTTGGACAGATGAAAGTAAATTCTGCCAGTATTCAAATTCGAGACAGAAGAAATCAGAATGAGTCTTGGAACACTGAATGCCTGGGGGCGACCGTCAAACATGGAGGGATTGGAGTAATGGTGTGGGGCGCTGTCTGGTCTGTAGGGAAATTTGAGCTGATTCTTGTTGACGAGCAATTAAATGGCCTAAAATACTGTCAAATATTAAAGAAAGGAATACTCCCACTATTTGAAACCAATCAGATTGACAAGAATGTTTACCTTTTTCAAGAAAATGGAGCGCCATGTCATATGATCAAAGTAGCAAAGTCCCTGGAAGGAATCGCAAGGAATCAAGTCACTGCCATGGGAGCAGCTGAACCGAAAACTTCAAGAGCGTGCAACCAAAATCAAGTCAATGGCAACCCTTAAAGAAACATTGCTAAAGGGGTGGCAAAATGTGGATCAGACGATTGTTGATAAATTGATCAAAGCCATGAAAAATCGAATACAAGCACTGTAATGGAGGACCTACTCTATACTAGTTCTAAATACTGTTTTTTTTTATGTTGAGTAGGGATTACGTAAGTAAATTTTGAAATTGCATCTGGTTTATTTCTCCTGGCTAAAAACTTTTATTAGACCCCACTGTACATACACTTATTCTATAGTCTTTGTCAAAATCCATGAGAGCCGACGTTCATTTGAAATTTTGAAGCATTAATAACATAAACATTAGAATGGTTATTTCTCACTTTTCTTTCTTTAAAAAAGACCAATGAAAGTACTCGAAGCATTACACAATTACGGCAAGTTCTATTCGACATCAGATTTATTCGGCAGTAGAATAATCTCACAAAACGGATCAAAATAGATTCATTATTTTTTATATTCAATAAAAAGAAATATTGCTGTCGAAATATACCATATTTCATATATATATATATATATATATATATATATATATATATATGTATTAAGGAAACTTACAACTTTAAAGATCCATTGATTATATTTTATTTGCGCAGGAAAGTGAATTTTTCCTGCTTCCTCAGATCATATTTCCAAGCATAAAAAATGATTTCAAATTTACATATTATTATTTTTATACAAGCTTTTGAGGGGTAGTTTTAAGTTGATGTAAGAGAGAGGAGGGAGAAGGGCGACAGATATGATCGAAATTAAACAAGGAAGGGAGAGAAGGGAATAATTTTAAATTTATTTTTATTAGGATACTTAAGAAAGTGAGGTAGGTAAGGACCAGACATTGACCTTCTTATTAACATGGGTAGTCTATTTCAAACCATTCTGTACGCGGCTTTCATCAGCCCCTATGTGTTTGTCTCGGAGCATTGTTTTAAATTTATTTTCAATGTCAGTCCTCCTCTGGTAGACTCCTTGCTAATGAGAATGGGTTTGTGTTAGCGACTGGTGGAGACATAAAGTATTTTATCCCGGGGGAAGCGGTCTGGGGTTGGAGTTTATTTATGGCTAGAAACTTTCGTTGTTTTTGGTATAATATCAGTTCCTACTCTGTGGCGTTTCTTATACGAGCCCCAAGTGTGTTTATTCTGAGATTCACAGTAAATATTTTCTCTACTACAGATGTCTAAGATTATCAATAAGGGATGAGGGATTTAAACTTAAACCCGTTAAGATTAATGTAAATTGGTTGAATTATCGATTTATGGATTGTGGGTAATACCAGAGCACCCAATGGAATAAATCATGGTGTCCAACACACTTATATGCGTACATGTCTTCATACATACATATATGTACATTTACATGTCGATACATATATGCCACTATAGATACACTCCCACATATATGTACATGTATTCTTATGTAATTTGGAATTTATTTCTATGTCTACATTTCGTTATTAATTCTGTCCGTTGATTTAATATTTTGCATTGATCTTCATATTTTATTATCCTGATTTTTTTATATAAACATAACTTGCACCTATACTTAAAAACAAAACGTCGATGGAATCAACGGAAAACTTACCAACAACTAAAACTCTTATCTCGGTACAGTCTCGAATAAAACGAACGATACTAAAAGAAGTGTAAAGACCTAAAGGCAAAGTTACCAATTCAGTAAAGTGCTCGAAGCCTATATATATATATATATATATATATATATATATATATATATATATATATATATATATATTAAAAAGAAGAGAAGAGAGGTGCCGTAAACGTTTTTGGTTGTAATGTGGATTTATTTAGAAAAAAATATTATGCTTTGTTTTACATAATGTTACACTACACGTGTTTCTGGTCTCGTGACCGTCTTCAGGTAAAAGCGGAGATTTCCACATATTATTAAAAATAATTAATTTTTTCTTTTGTTTTTCAATGTTAAATATTCTCGATATGAGACATTTTCTGTGTTAGTAATCCGAATTTCTTTCTTGAATTGGCAATGAAGAGTTCTGCGCGAAGGGTCATAAAACAATTAAGGTTGGTCCAAGCGAAATGATGAATTACTTATCAGCATTTTATCTTTTAATGTTTTAAATTCTAGAAACACTAGAGGATAGGAACAGCTACAAAGTAATTGACACTAACATAGACAAAAACATTATAACAAAAATTACAAAACTCTGCACAACACATAATAAAATATTAACAAAAAAAGAGATCGATTTCCTAATAAACTTTGTACCAAAAACAAGTAATTTCTACGGACTACCTAAAGTTCATAAATCGAGTGAAATAAAAACAGCTATACATACACAAAAATCTGAATACATTAGCATCCCAAACCCCAGTGACCTTACATTCAGACCAATAGTAGCATGACCAGCCTGTCCAACTAGCAAACTCAGTAACCTAATAGACATAATATTGCAACCATATACTAAACAAATTAAAAACCACATCAGAGACGATATCCATTTCCTTAGCTGCATACCACAAAAGGTAGATCCGGGGACGCTTATGGCAACTTTTGACATTAGTAGCCTATACAGTAACATAACCCATGAACTAGGAAAAAAAGCGATCTCATTCTGGATTGAAAAACATCCAGAAATACTACATCCGAGATTCACTAAAGAGTTCATTATCGATAGTATAAACCTAATTCTAAACAATAACACCTTTGAATTTGACAACAAAAACTATATCCAAACCCTAGGTACTGCGATGGGAACAAAAATGGCACCAACATATGCCACCCTAACATTAGCTTACCTAGAAGAAAACCTCTATGAAAAGATAGAATAGAAGATATGGGGCAAATATAAAAACCCAATTCACTAAATATTGGAAAAGATACTTAGATGATTGCTTCATCTTTAACCAATTCCATACACTACTTCAAAACTTACCCCAAAAATCAAATTCACGCAAGAATATAATTTTAACGAATTACCATTTTTAGATATACTCATTAGAAATAAAAACAACCATATAATCACAGATATCTACCACAAACCCACAGACACCCAACAATACCTTCATTTCAAGAGCCATCACCCAAAAAGCTGCCTAAAATCCATCCCCTATTCCCTAGCACGTAGAATTTGTACAATAGTGACTGATAAAAACCTCCGAAAAATCCGCTTAGAAGAACTACATAAAACTCTCAAAAAACGAGGCTATCCCACAACACTAATAAAGAAAGGTTTTGAACTTGCGAAAGAAATTCCTCTAGACCAACTTAGAAATAAAAAGAAACATAACATAGAGCCAACCCTAGCATATGTCTCAACATACAACAAAAACAACCCGGAAATATTCACAGAAATTAAAAAAAATCTAGACTTACTTAGCAAGAACAATAAACTGAATAATATACTAAAAGCAACCAAATTAATTAAGAGCAAACGCCAATCTAGAAACCTAAAACACATATTAACCTCATCTAAATTTAACCAACACACAATACAGGGAGTCACAAAATGTAACAAAAAAAGATGTCGGGTTTGTGACATCATTATAGAAGGAAACTCCTACACTTTTGAAAACAAAAAAAAAAAAACATTCACAATAAATAAAAACTTAAACTGCAACTCCAAAAATGTAATTTATGTACTTAAATGCACAAAATGTAAGAAGTCATATATAGGCATCAGCCAACAACTGAACAACAGGGTCTCCCTACACAAAAGCAATATAAAATAGACAGACAACAGAAAACTTTTTGTATCACAACACATTTTCAAATGTAACCAGGGTAAGTTTAATATCATGTCGATATATCAAACAGACAATTACTCGTACCTACAAATACAGGAAAAAAACTTTATAAACAAATTTAAACCCGAACTAAATAGATCATAACCCCCCACACAAAAACACACAACATGCACACAAGGTGACCAAACACAATGATCAAATCACTCACATACATGAACGCACGCACAT
>OZ010577.1:17735588-17748088 GCA_963932145.1 Acanthosepion lycidas
ACAGAGAGAGAAAGAGAGAGAGAGAGAATACAAAACTATTTTTTTTTCAAATTAATGAAACCCTAGTCAACTATGTTGTGTAAATAATAATCTTATATGATTCCCAAAGTCTGGTTTTGTTATTACGCGTAATATATTTTTAAAAAAAAGTAAAAAAGAAAGACAATTGACGTTGCTTACAATTTTCGATAAATTTCGCTGTCAATAAATTTCGCATAACCCATAGATTTCATAAGTTTATGCCGAATGGTGATTACAAATGTCTGCGTAGATAATTAATTACGTTTTTTACTCTTTTTGTTCTTTTAGGCATCTTGATCGGACTCTTTAATATACTCACCAGAGAATTCCTGAGAAACACTCTGCTATTCAAAAATAATAATATATTCCTAGACAGAACAGGTGCAATACAGTCGATTTCGTGCGAACTATGCTACATAATCTATTGACAATGGCTGCAAAGATAAGAGGAAAGAAAATCAAAATCAAGAAGAATGCTGCTGACGGCAGTGATGTCGTCCATTATCATCATCATCATCATCATAATGATGTCCCGTGGTCTGGTGTGGTCGTAGAATCAACTAAGTCCCTGAACAGTTCCAGCAACTTGTCTCGGTTATGTGCCAATGTTTCAGTCTCTGTGAATGACCTTCCAGTCCGTTCAGTGACCTTTTTGGCCATTTTTTTTAAAAAAACTCTATTTCTTCTTTTGATGAAACCTTGGAGGATGGACGTGGAAAGATTGTTGGCTTTTATGACGTGCCCATGACAACTTCCTCTTCTTGATACTCGGTCTTACAGTGAACGTGTTCCTTGTCTGACTGAGTCTCGCACGGCACCATTCGTGGTACGGTCTATGTAGAAGATGCTTAGCATGGCTTTTGTAGAATCTCTTTGCTAATAAAGTCGTCAATGATTGTAAAATAAGTTTACATGTCGGAGAAGAATATAAGGCATGTTTACATGACCTCTGCCCTTTAGTAATTTACCGCTGTTTGTACTGCCCAAATGAAAGCAGAGTCAATTATTAGATGGGAATCACGTGAATTTAACGATTTAGTTCCAACTAATATTGTAAGCTTATAGAATATGAAGTTAAAACAAATAATGAGGATTTGAAAACGGTACGATAGAATCAACACGTTAAAATAAAACCATAATCATATTCTAACTCTGTTTGTTTCTCTATTAGTAAGTTAGTACGTGCAGTAAGCTCTGGCATTACCACAGTTAAATAATGGACCATTCCGTTTCGAGGAAATACGGAAGAAAAACATATATTCGAGATGCTTTTTTAGGTCTTGTGCAAAAAAGAAGTACATATAATAAGAAAGAAAGAAAGAAAGAAAGAAAGAAAGAAAGAAAGAAAGAAAGAAAGAAATGGAACGGAAGATGGGGTAGGCGATAATGCTCTCGGGCATTTAAGGTCTGCTTAAGTGAAATGTATATATATATATATATATATATATATATATATATATATATATATATATATATATATATATATATATATATACGGAGGAGGCACGGTGTATTAGGGAATAGCGGCGCGGATTGGGAAATCGGAGAGACGAGTTCGATTTGCTACTACCCTTGGGAAAGGTATTAATCCTCCATCTGGATGGCAACTGGTCTAGGAGAAGGACAACTCAGAATTCAAAACCTTCGAAGGGTCCCTTGGGGACCTTGTCAAGTAGTGTACCAGGTCTCTGTATTCGGCCCTTCAAAAAGTGTGGTTGGTTCTCCACAAACATTCACCACTATAATAAAATCATATGTGCTGGTCTCTGGCTGTTGGTTCCTGGGAACTGAGCTGCTAGACCCTCATACGTCGAATACAACTGGAGAGTCCACTATATATATATATATATATATATATATATATATATATATATATATATATAAGCATAATTTGGGCTGTTTTTACTTCTGAAAGTTTTCAAGTACTGCTGCTGGTGTACTTCTCCACTACGTTTTAAAGCATCTAAAGCGACAACAGATGCTTGTGCACTTGTTTGAAACAAAAAGTCACCTTTTAAAGACTTATAATAGTTTTGGTCAAGACGGCCAGGTATTGCTTGTAATTGCAGAATTTTACAAGCGGAATCACTAACCTTGTGGCCCATTTTAAAATAGTACTTAGGAATTGCCAGAATATCCGAAATTGTATGCTGTTATAAGGTACAGCTGCGTATTATTAATAATAATATCACACACACTTACACACACACACACACACACACACACACACACACACACACACATATATATATATATATATATATATATATAGCGAGAGAGAGATAGGCGAGAGACTTCCTTATATACCAGTTGGGTTAGAATTGTCCCAGTGATATTATATAGTTTCTCAGTATTTCTTCTTCTTCTTCTACTTCTTCATCTTCTTCTTCTTCTTCTCTACTACTACTACTACTACTACCCTTACTACTACTACTACTACTACCCTTACTACTGCTACTACTACTACTACTTGTGTATGCCGACAATTTAGCGTAGATGGTTGTGAAAACACGTTCTTATTCAAGTAAACAAAATGTATAATACAATTTGATAACTGCCCCTGTTAGAAACTTGGAAATTGTTATCAGAATATATATATATATATATATATATATATATATATATATATGAAGAAATATAGTCTTAAAGTGTGCTATATTTATGGGATAAAGTGCTCAATATCAGAGATAGAGCATGTGTAAATATAAAAGTGAACATAGAAGTCAACACTTAGAGGCGACAGTCTGTTTCATGCTAGATGCAATCGTCAGGCCACGTGTCCTGACGATTGCATATAGCATGAAACAGACTGTCACCTCTAAGTGTTGACTTCTATGTTCACTTTTATATATATATATATATATATATATATATATATATATATATATATATATATAAGCTTATTTCGACCGACGAAAATATAATTCGTCGTTCTTATTCAACCCCGGCACAGACTGATTTCGTTTCGGAAATAGAAATTTAACTGTGAAACCTACAAAAAAAAAAACTTTGAAAAACTAATACAGTCGACGACGGGTACGAGACCGTGTTTAGAGAGGGGGTGGGGGGTATTTGTCTTAAAGGAAAGAGGTTTTATAAAATTATGCCCGGATATTAACCTTATGACATTGAATTGGGGTTATATGAAGAATGAAATGTTAATTTAAAACTAAGAGAGGAATAAAAAGAGGTTAAAAACATTAAAATAGGTAGATAATGTTATATTTCAAAATACAAAGTCATACCTAAAAGCACAAAGTCATATTCCAAAAACAAGTTATATTTAAAAATAAGATATAATTAAATAATCTATATTTAAAAATAAGTAAAATTATATTTAAAAATTAGTTATTTATAATAAAAATAAATTGTTCATGTTTTAAAATAAAAATATATTTAAAAATAAAAATATAAGATAAAATAAATTATATATTTAAAAATTGATCTATAAAAGATAAAATAAAAAAGTTATATTTAAAAATAAGTTAGATCTAAAACAAGTTACATTTACAAATATAAAGTTATACTTAAAAATAGAAATTTATACTCAAAAATACAAAGTTAGATTAAAAACAACCTTAAAATATGTAGATAAAGAGACGTAAGTGATAAAAAGAAAGAGAGTTCTTAGAACCGGGACAATTTATCAGATAAAATTAATACAGTGTAAAGATAGGAATATATAAATTAGAATTAGTTATACATTCGAGATTTGAAGAGTTAGAGAAATATAGTAGCTTATTAAGTAAAACCTAAATTATGGAAATTTGAATTTGTTTTTATGGCGACACTTTAATACTAATTCATTCCTCTGATTCAATAGTTGGCTTTGATTATTGTATTTTATTATTTTAATTTTTTTCTTTTAAACATAAGTGACACATATCTTTAAGACTATTAGAAGTACCTGTGAAACCAATAATCTTCCAAACTATCTATGGGCTCAAACATTTCTCCTTCAATTTCCAAAATTTCTTTGAAAGAGCTGAACTCAGTCTATTTCAAGGTTGAATAAGACTGACGAATTATATTTTCATCGGTCGAATTAAGCTTATTCCCCATATGAGGTGACTTTGGATTTTATTGTGTATTAATTTTTGTTCTGTAATAATAAATACATTGAGCTCTTTTTGTGGATCATTTTTAATATTTTATATTACTAGGATCCACTTGGATTATACACCAACAGAGTTATTACCCTTACTATATATATACATATATATATATATATATATATATATATATATATAGAGAGAGAGAGAGAGAGAGTGAGTGAGAGAGACAGACAGACAGAGACAGAGAGAGGAGAGAGTTATGCAGTCTTTAGATGGATAAATTAAATCTGTCTTTAAATTAGAAAATACTTTTGATCTAGTCTAATATAACCTAGTTAAGAAAAGGTGCTAAGTCTGTCCGGTGACACAGCCAACACTTTCACTTTGCTATGAAGAGGGGGTGTCTTCCACGGCAATATTGCCGACACCTTGAATGATTTCGCCCTAAAGGGTGATTTCCAAATGTATGACATTGGCAGTATGACAATATTTCTCTTAGACTTCCGTTGCTGTATCAATCGGAAAGATTAAATTAAATTAAATTTTCTTAAGCATACATTTCATCTTACCCCGTATTCGACTTCTTAGTCCATCGTTCCACAAACGCTTTTTAAAAATCAATATATGTCTGAGTTGCCATCTTAAAATCATCTCACCATGGACTCACTATATCACTAACTTTTCTTCCACTCCCAAAACATAACGCTGTTTCTAATGTTTGGATGTCTGTGATGGTGGTTCCCACCAGTAGTCATCCAGCTTTTGTACCATTTGTCTGGCCCATTGAACTCAAGAGACAGCGTAAACAGCTTCTTTATTCTCACTTCACACCGTTTTAACAGTAGTAATGTTTTCGCTCTAAAATGTCTGATAAAATGCAATGGTTTCTCACCAGAAACCAGTAATTTTTCACAACATGTCTGTTATTTATGATCCTGTTGTCTTTACAAAGAACTTCGCAATAAACTACAGACTGTACAATGATTCATTATTTGTTATGTCCTTTTGTTGTTTACTAGTAATAATTGGTAAATATTTTTCATTGTTCAAACTTAATGTTTCTCCTGTTCCTTCCCATTATATAATGGTTTGGTTTGGTTTGTTCTATTTTACGGTATATCAACCTCAATGGGTTATTTAATGCCGACAAGATTTTTATTGCTTTTAATTGTATTTTTTTAATAATGTAGTGTTGGAAATATTTTTTTTTAAATGTATTGCTGATAATATTTTTTCTTTCAAAAATGTATTGCTGGTAATACCTTTTTTAAAAAATGTATTGCTGGTGATATCTTTTTTTCAGAAATGTATTGCCGGTAATATTTTTTCAAAAAATGTATTACAGGTAATATTTTTTTTTCAAAATTGTATGGCTGGTAATATTTTTTTCAAAAATGTATTCTAGCAATATTTTTCTTTTTCACAAATGTACTGCTTGTAATAATTTTTCAAAAAAGTATTGCTGGTATTAAAACCTATTTTATATTTTCATAGTGTTTTGACCCCTTTTGGGAGGCTAACTATTTGCCCATACATGGGACGATAACAGGTGCTACCACCTTGGGTCAGGGTGGATCAGCAATTAAGAGGTGGTTCCGCGCTCTTCAAAACAACTTAATCAAATGCCTTGCTGTCGGGTGTAGTTTATCGTCTTACCCAGGACGCGGATGTAGTTTATCGTCTTACACAGGAATCTCATATAAAGGTGTGGGTGTAATGAATCTATTACCTATATATCGCTTAATGCCTTTGTCAATCATCAGTCAGTCTTCGAGTTTAATCACTTGCCAAATAGTCACCAGTGTTCTTTGCAAATACAAAGCATGTTTCGTTTTCATCGTGGATATTAATGATTTTATTTTCAACCAATGGTACATCTTCTAGCGCCTTTAATAGTTCCAGTTTCAAATACATTTAATCAACTCAACACCTTTAATTTTTGACAGAAATAAAAAAAAAAACTCTCTAAATATACACGAATATATAGAGTAGTAATATTTGGTGCTCCTATCGTGGACTGATGCTTAGCGGTTGCCAGAATAATCGATTATTCGAAGCTTCACAAATATTCCCCCTGCACCAAAGTTCGATCAGTCGAACAGACTTTTTTTTCCTGAAACGTAATCTATTCTGCGATCAGTTTTACGGTTGTGTGAATCTGCAATTCTAAAAATGGCTGAGATAGTCAAATGTTTTTTTTCTACGACGCCTGTAATCGATATTCGATGTAGACAAACCCCCGCCCTCAACATCCGGAGAATAGAAAAACACAAAATTCCGATCATCCAATTAATCAATCGAATAGTTCTGCCGGCAAAATTGCAATATCGATATGATAGGAAAAATCCCCACAAACTTTACTCTCAATGATCTTATTTTCTCTCTTCAAAAAGATGTCAGTTCAGCTAATATTGTACACATTACACCAGGTTTAATTCGAAGACACCTATATAATATATTCCACACGCATAAATAACTGTAGGGATGTAGAAGGCGATTAGCTCCCTTTTGACAGAATAAATTTACTCATGTCTTAAGAAGCCCTTGGGTTTCATGTGACAGTCCGTTGGCTTGGATCAGAAGTTGCGACTTAGCACTCAATGCAGAGTGGAGACAGATGCGGTAGGCAGTGGCAGTTCAGTAAAGAAGAGATTACCATACGTGCTAAATAAGTAATATAAAATATCACCAGTGTTGTACCGTGTCCCTCTTGGGGAGGTTCCACGTAAGACCTTCTTTTCGTTCATCCCTTCACATACTGTTTGCTTTTTTCTAATGTTTTAATTTATCTGTGTGGCACAAATTGTCAGGAATATATATATATATATATATATATATATATATATATATATATATATATATATATATATATATTCGTGTTGTTTGTACGACCATAATGGTAACATTTACAACCAACCTAATGGTGTCAATATGGGAAATTCGCTCAGCCCGTGTTTCTTCAATTACTGTGTGTCCCATGTAGAAAACATATTTAAACAGATCTGTTAACCTAAAATATATTTCCACTACGTAGACAATATTTTTACTTTAACGAAAAACACAAAAGAAATCGATACTCTCAAAACCACATTTGAAAAAAAAAAACTCTGTCCTTAACTTTACCTACGAACTTAGTCAAAAAAACAAACTCCCATTCTTAGACATTCTCGTAGAATACAGTAACAACATTTTTACCACCCCACTGTATAAAACCGCACTAGTAGAAATTCTTGCTACCTTAACATTCTTAGTGAATGCCCACTTAGATACAAAATAGCAATGATAAAAACTTCCTAAAGAAAGCAGACGAGAATTCATCTTCTCGTCTACTTTTGCTTAAAGAATTCAACAATGCAAAACAGACACTAATTAACAACGGTTTTCCTAATTACCTCATCGACCACCAGATTAAAATATTTCTTTCCAAAGTGAATAATAACGATAGTGAACACACAGAAAAAATAACATAAGTCTATAAAAGCACGTCAGCTATAAACAAGATGAATCTTCATTTAGAAATATCATAATGAAATACACTACCCCAGTTGACCAGAACAAAAATAAATTAAATTAATTATATACTACAAAAAATTTAAGACGTCTAATCTTATCCTCAAAAATAAAATAAAAAAATCTACAAAATCCAAACTATAAAGAACGAATATTATTTACGAGTTCAAATGCCCCTTAACGAACTGTGTTCCTGATCAAAACGAAATCATAAATTGTAATTATTTATGAGCCACACTTATTTATCGGCCACACTACTATATGCCTATCCAGACGCCTTACGTAAAAACCTATTTGACCACATCTCTATTAAAATCCATTCAAACACACACACAAACTTACCATACTCCACCCGAAACATACTAGTAGATAACGCAAGCATAATAACCTCATACACATGTGAAAAAAAGATAAAAATAATGTAAGCCTTAATAATAAAAAAGAAAAAGCCAATACTCAATAATATTAACTACGAACGCCGCCACAATGTGCTGACTGTGTTCAGAAATAAAATATCCCTGTAACTCTAGATAGATACACATAATCCATACATCCAGTTAAAAAGTAAAGATTAAAAATAAAATCATCCTTGATAATGGTTAAGATTATAGCCGAAAGTGCTCGGAATTACAGAACATTTGGACAGTTTCTACACATTTTGCGTCCAGAATAGAAAACACTTGTTCGAACAGAAGAAAGATTAAATATAAAGCTTAATCGCAGTATCTTGTCTGTTGTCTTTGATGAAACCTGCATATATGAATTAGCTATATATATATATATATTTATATATCAAGAACAATATTAGGGAGATTTTATGATAAAATAAATTTCTATTCCCGTAACAAAAAATAAAATGACGTTCAGATTATTTACATGAAGAAGAGAAATTCGGATTATTTACACGAAGAAGAGAAATACATTGAAAACACTTTAAAACTGTTCCTGGACTCTAATTATTTCATATTCAATTCGAAACAAAAGGCCCACAAAATATTCCAGAACAAAAACAACGTCCCCTTCTGAGAAACCCAATGAATCCAAAAGATATATTATCTTGTCTACTAATTCAATCAAACCTACAACCGAAAAGAATCTATCTAAACTCAACATAAAAGTCGTTACTACAACATCCAAAACAATAAAAGACTTAGTCAACACTAAACAAAACAATGAACTAAAACCTGAACGAGGAGACTATTTCATCGTGTGTAATATTTGTCATAAAAATACATAGGAGAAACTTCAAGAAATCTAAATAAAAGATTATATGAACACAAAAGGGACATTTTGCAAAATAATACATCAAATGCATTAGTTGCCCACTGCAACGAGACTGACCACAACTTTAACATAAAAAATGGTACTGTGATCAAAGGAGAAAATCATTCATTACAACGTAAATGTCTAGAGGGTACCTTAATCGCAAGTTCATTTATAGTAAATTTTTGCCCTGGCCCTTACAACATTTCACCATTCCAGACAGATCTTCATATATAACAGTGTGGAATACTTACAAAATGATGGAAAGAAAAAAATGGCTCTAAATGAATTCGTCTGGAAAAAAAATCTAAAATTCACAGCACCCCGCTGTCGTGCGTATGTGTAGTCGTGCTAACATAACAAAATTAGTCCAATAAAGTCTTGAAAGCTGAAATGAGTCACAAGTATTTTTTTCCGCTTAAAAATAAATGTCATAGGTTTTCCTTTCGCGTGGGTCAAACCTCTTTTTTTTTTTTTTTCTTTTTTTTTTTTTTTAACAGGAGTAAAATTTTAACCGTTATTTCCTGTCTGAGATTGGGTTTCCGGTCTCTTCTAAAGTTTTCTCATTCTCTTTCACTCCCAGTAGCTCCTTGTGTCTTAGTGGCATTATCGCTTTGTTTAAGATGAATTGAGTAATGTATATTGTTATACTCCGAGCGAAGAAATGGACTCGCCTATACGTGAATACATGTGAGAACGCAACATGGTACTGGGGGAGACAGCAAAATCTCTGTGTTTGCTATTTCTCTGCTTGTAGACCTCCGGGCAGAGAGGAATCCAGACCAGACTCTGCCCTTCGGCATAGCCTCGTCTGGGGTCTTCTCTAGACAAACCCTACTCCGTTATTACGGGGTCTACGGGGAATTTTTGACGAGCCTACGGGCTCGGATTCGCCCCGCTTAAAAAAAAATGGCCCTGTGCACCATACCACCTTGTGGGAAGGTCATGAGTAAATACCGAGACAGCAAAAACTCTGAGCCGTATTTAGCGGGCGTCTAAGAAAATACAGTCGTAATCTGCAGCTGCCCTTGCTCTAAGAATGACTGAATTCAACTAAGCAATAAACACATTACAACAGTGGCGACAAGACGACATTGTAGAAATTAGAAGAAAATAACTTTTCTTTCTTCTACCAAAATGGACCTACAGCTAATTTTCCAATGGCGAATACACGTTTTGGAAGCGTTCTTAAGCGAGAGAGAAAAGATTTCGAGTCCAACGGATTCTGTTTCAAATTTAATTACACCCTGGAAGATAACATTATGATTAAGGTATATTTTCGACGTTTTGAGGATTTCTTGTGGAAAAGAATGTGCTGGGTGGACTGAGGGAAAAAAGTGCGAATACTACTGAGGAATCTAGGAACAAAAGAACACGAAAGGTACTGTCATTTTATATTGCAAAAAAAAAAACGTGACGTGGATTATAAAAATACGGTAAAAGTTTTGACAATTTTGGGCGAAAAAGTCTGTTTTCCATACCCGATATCAAGTCTTCAGCTTGAAAAATAAGAGACGATTTTCCACGTATACGAGAATAGTGAACAAAGAATGTAAAAAGAATAAATTAACAGATTTAACAGAAAAAAAAAGTTTTCAAATGTTTAATTTTCGTGTTGAGCCAAAAGTCACACAAAAATAATGAAATAAGGATAAGAATGTTAGGAAAGCTTGAAAAGGACCCAGGGATAAATTTACAGACGATGTCTAAAGAGTGTAAAAGGTTAATAAATTTAAAACGTGTCATGTGTCAGACTGAAGAACCGGAAGGAATGAAAAATAGAGGTCGAAGCAATAAAAAATACGACAAAAAAAAAAAAAAGTAATACTACACCGTATCTCTGTTACGGTAGTCGGGGAATGCATTTCCGGAAAATAATTCCAGTTTAAAACAAACGAATGTTTCTGTTGTCAGAAGCTTGGACAGAAAAATGATTTCTGCAGGTTGAAAAATAAAGAATAATAACCGTGCTAAAGGTAAAGATTTTGTGAAAGTAAATCTCGCTATTCAGAAAAGAAAAAAATACTTTGAATAGAAAATTTATTCGTGTCTACATGAACAATAAACCCGTTGATCCTACAATTAGATAGGAACTTTGATATTACTATAATTTCGGAAGTTACTGGAAAAAAATAGGTGCATCAAAATTAAAAAAAAAAAAAAAAAAAAAAAAAACGCTAAAAAAACTACTAACTTCTGAGTTTGCCGAGGCGCGTTTTGACCGTTCATTGGAAATAATAGTAGCTGCTGGTGATGCTAGTGAATACGGTATCGGAGCTGTATTATTACGAAAAAAAAGGATGGAATAACAAACTGCTGTTACTAATGTGTGAATAACTTTGTTACAGGCGGAAAGAAATCATAGTCAAATTGAAAAAGAAATATTGGCAATAATTTTTGCAATAAAAAATTTTCACAGAATATTGTAGCGAACCATGAGTTTACGTGTTGTTAAATTAGAAACACGCGTGTAAGGAACACGATCAAATAGGTCAACGTCGAAGTGTCCTGCTCGTTCCCGTTTGGTGAGCGGCCAAAAGCGGCCGCGACAATATTACACGATAGAAAGTTTGTACTAAAAACCGATGATAAACCACTTTTGTAAAATATACATCTCGCAAAAAAGGTATTCCTGTACATTCGACAAACCACCTACATTGATGAGCTACCATATTTGCTAGGATAGGATTTCACTATTGAATATTTGCCATATAAAGAAATGGGATGTGTAGATGGTCTGTCGTGATTAATAGCTAAATGTGGGTATTTATTTGAAGATCCTCTCATTGCCTCGATAAAAGCTGAGGAAGAAATAAATATACTCTATGGAATAAAATAAGAGCGTTATCAATTCCGAAAGAGAGTGTGGCGGGCTTCACCACGTGAATTTAACTTTTGATTAGGAAACAAGGCTGACACAGAAAAGGATAACCAAAAGACATTGTTACACATGAAATATGTATTTAACAAGATGTACAATATCAAACAACGATGTGAAAGAAAACATGCATTTAAGTAAGAAAGGTTGAATTAACCAAGTGTTGCCTCTCTTTAACTGTTATTTTAGTGTTCAGTGAAATATAGTTATTTGGTTTAAGATTCACTGGAAAAATGTTCATCAGAGTCTCTTGTAATGATTGTTTTTGAAAGATATTGCTGTGTAAGAAGAGCTTTTTGTGAGTGTGTACAAGTTATATTCAGCGTGTGTGAGTGAGTGAGTAGGTTGACGCATGGTTTCAACTGTCGTGGATTCGTTTGGCAGTTGAGTTCTCACTAATTGAGATGAAAAATATTTGGCTTAAATAAGCGACTATAGGCTCAAAATCGTTGCGCGGAATGAATTATTCTTCACGTGAAAACGATCTGATTGGTTGGCATCGATCAATCAGCGAGCGAGCGAGCTTTGGAGAGACTTAAGAAAGCTTCTGTGATTCGTTTCTCCCAAAAGTGCACAATATTGACTACTTAAAAATAGACCAATTAAAAATTGTCGCATTACTGCGATTTGTAAATCGCCTGTAGAAATATAGTGGTCATTTATTATCTAATTAATGCTTGACATTGTAAATGTAATTTGTATGTTTGTATGTATGTATGTTTGTGCGTAATAGATCCGCACAAGGATATTAAGAATGAATCCCAAAAAGACGA
>OZ010577.1:17753088-17830588 GCA_963932145.1 Acanthosepion lycidas
CTAATGATAGTATTTCAACAAAATGTGGCAGACTGTGGCCTAGGGAGTGTCATGGGCTATGTAAATATTTATTCCAACGTAAAAATAGAGTTGTCAGGGAGGTAAATCAGCTTCTAGCAGCAAATTAATGCAGAGTTACTTCCCTTGGATATTTTAATAATCTATACAAATAAAATGAAGTCTGTGTATTTTTTTTTATTATTTAGACAAAAGTAGTCCCTGAGTAATGCCGGACACCTCTACTAGTCTACTAATATTTTTTTTTTATGTTCAACATTCATAATTTGGCTTCTTACAGTTGTTATGTGTATAAATAGCACATAAGAATTCGATATGTGGCAAGTTAACCTACGAGACTATGTGGTGGTTCTATAGCCGATATAAAAATTTAATGTTGTTCTGTTATCATTAGTGCTTGATATGCAATCCTCTAAATGACACAAAAATTCATTAAACAATTTTTTTATGAAAAAATGATTTTTGTTGTATTTGGGGGCTTACTTTTAGTGATTACAGTAATGCTTTGGGATACGAGTTTAATTTATTCCAAGACTGAATTTGTAACTGAAAACACTCGTATCTCAAATCAATTTTTCCCCATTGAAATTAATGGGAATATTTCTGATCCGTTCCAGGTCCCAAAAATCACCCTTATTTTTGTAAAACTCACCCCTATTTTTATATTTGTGCATTTCTTACAAGCAAAAACGTGCGAATAAGCAAGAAATGTAGTTTACAAACAATAAAATAAAAGAGAAAAAAATTTTTTTAAAGAAATAAACTCTACTAAACCATGAAGTTTAGACGAGTCATAAGCCAATTGGCGGAGGAAAGAAAGAGAGAGAGAGAGAGAGAGAGAGAGGGACAATAATAACTAGCCTAGCAACCGCTAGCGTAGCAACGCCTAGCCTAGCAACGGCTAGCCTAGCAACCGTTAGCCTAGCAACGCGTATGATACCAAATATTAAATTTATTTCTTAATTTTTTAAAATTTACATTTAATCCATTACTGTAATTAATGTTTTATATTTTATAAATTTTATAATTTTTCATTTGTCATCGATGTCGAACGCTCAATACTGTTTCTCCAAATCTATTTACTGTTGATTTTTGTTTGAGGATACACTATTTGCCAATAGCTGTGACCCTAACAGGTGCTACCACCTCTCATTTTTCAGGTGACGCCACTGGATGATCGGCGAAAGTAATTTTTAAATTTTTAATTTTTTGTAATTGTCTCCCACTAATATGTGGCACGCATATTTGCCTAGCGTCCAGTTTACACGCATCTCTCCCCCCCCCCCACTCTCTCTCTCTCTCTCTCTCTCTCTTCATTTTTTTTTTAGCAATAGAAGACGTTTATGATTTGTTTTCTGTTTGCGATTGCGTTTCCGGTTTCTTAAACTCTCTTTCATTCCCGTTAATGTCTTCCATGTTAGTGGCATGATCGCCTTGCTTGTTATGATGTAGCAGTTAATACATTCAATTTAATTTATCAGCCATTTAAAAAAAAAAGAGTTTTCTACATTAATCACAATTAACTTGAATATTTATGTCGACCTTTCAAGTGATTTCTGTTTTCCCCCTTTCTCCAAAAGATTTGAACATATCAATATATAAAATTGGCTGGTTCGGTACTGACGATAGCACTTTCTATAACGGTAACGATAAAACTATCACGTGACCGACATTTATTTATGCATACCGGTTCATAAATGGAGGTTACTTCTTACTTGAGATTTACTCAACCGCAAAATGAAAAGAAAGTCGGTGGTAATGGGGGTGGGAGGAAGAAAAAGAAAGAATTCCTAAAGTGAGAAAGGTCGGAACACTCCGAGGTCAGCCGAGCGTGAATGTCGTTAACTGCGACTGGACCGGAAGTAACGTCTGGTTCTTGATATCATTTCTGTGCCAGGGGTGGGCGAATGGGCGACAGCAGATTTCCGGTTGCCGTCCTTTGTACAGCTTCTCCAAACGGTCATCAATTGAGTCCGCAAACATTATCGAAAATGACATCGACCCTCAGGGGAGCAATGATTTTCGTTTACCGACTGACCATAAAACATCATTTAGCCTAAGAAGATGGTTAATGTAGGCAAATATCTCTCACCAGTACGATGAATAAAATTTGGCGCTTAGAGATGCAAAACACAAGCAAAGGCATATCATTTTCATTCTTTCGCTTTGGGGATTTTTTTTTAAAATTCTTTATTATCATCTCAATTCCACCACAAATACTTTACATATGGGACGAGTTAGAATTTCATAGAGGAAATGCGGTAATATGATGTCTACAGTACGAATGGTAAACACAAATATAGACTTTTGTTGAAAGGATAAATATTCGAGCGAATGGGTATTTGATTGCGATTAACCAAGTTAAAAGTTAACACATAGAAGACAAACCTTTACGTCCTTGTGTAGAATTTGTGTAAGTGTCGTTATTGTGAGAAGCTCTGAACGGTTTCGAATCCCGGTCGAGATAGCTATATTTGTCGGAGTTACCTCTTCCTTAATTCCCTAATTATTCACTCGGGGTCATTCTCCCTATACTATAAATACTGTGCGACTTCTCGTCCCGTCCTCTTTTTCATTACTTCATTTCAGAGAACACATCTACACTGTAAGCTCTCGCAAAAAGATAGCGTCTCCCCACTTGTGGGAAGACGTCATGAACATTATACACACATACACGTACGTACGAACATTCACCAAAGAACAAACACAAATGTTCACATACACGCAAATGTTATTGTCTATGTCCATTGTAAAATTGTGTTGTTTAATACATATATTTGTTTATATATATATATATAATATATATATATATATATATATATATATATATATATATATATATATATATATATATATATATATATCAGTATTGTTTGTCTTCTTTACATCGTGTTTCCAAATACAGCAACACGCAAACACACACAGTCCTCCACATATTCACTTTCGCACTAATACCCTCGGGAAAAATAGGAAGCCATCTCTTCTCCCGGCCCACTAACTATGGGTTAAATTAGACTCTCTAACCGTGATTGTCAGTAGAAGGACAACTCCGAATTCAAAACTCCGTGTTGTTCTAAGTAGGCACGGTGGAGTAATGGATAACGGCTCGGATTGAGGAATCGGATAGGCGAGTTGGAATTCCAGTCGAATCTATTGCATTTATTTACGTGCTAATGCCCTTGGGAAAGTTATGAATCCTCATCTTCTCCCACCCACCAACTATGGGTAAATAGCAAAACAGACCGGTTTCTTTAGCCTTGAAAGAAATGGCAACCTACTGCGGGAAAAATATGCCTCCTCAGATCGCCTAAGCGTGTATCACGCATGGCACATAACTGACTGATGTGGTTCTGTTCTGATGGGGATACATACTTGAACTATAACTAAGGCTCACTAAGCAGAGCTGCAGTGTAAGAAACACGAATGCATCTGAGCAGTGAGGTATTCTGGGAAATCAGCAGCCATGCTGAATATAAGAAATGGCACTAAAACATTGTAAGAATAATACCGCCTTTCATCTTTTCTCTCTGTCTCTGTCTCTCTCTGTCTATATATATATATATATATATATATATATATATATATATATATATATATATATATGATAAAATGTAGTTTCAATGTATGTTATATTTATGTCTTAAAGTGCTCAGTACTAAGGATAGATCGTATGTAAATTGTTGTGACCAAGTAATTGGTTAAGAAATAACAAAACAAGAGGTTGCAGATAAATCGTGTATTGAACAGTAATTACAACAGAAGAGTGTTACGCGACTTGGGAGTGTGTGTCGGTTGACCAGCGTTCAGTCTATCGCTATTGTATTTAATAGCCCCTCCCCACGAGGGTTATATGTGGCACAAAGGTGAGTTTAAAGTGGGTTATCCGAGCCCGTAGGCACGGCTAAAAAATCTCCGTATAACCCGTATAAACGGGTTCGGGTCTGTCTACCTCCCCGGATGAAACTCTACCCTTCGGCACAACTCTGTTCAGGTTCCTCTCTGCTCAAGGCAGAGAGTTCGACAGGAGCTGCGAAAAGAACAGTCTATCACTGTTAATATTTGACAGAAACGAGGGATGTATGTGATACAAGGCCGAGTTTACCGTGGATTCTCCGAGCCTGAAAGCTCGGCCAAAAATATTGCCTTTGAGCCCGCCTAAACGGGTTCAGAGTCTGTCTACCTCCTCGGACTAAACTTTTCCCTTCGGCAAAGCCTCGTCCGAGTTCCTCTCCACTCGAAGCAGAGAGTTCCACAGGAGTGAACAGTCCCGCACTTTTCCCCCGAGGTTTACTTACTACTTTATAATAAGTGGAAGAGTCCACAATAGACTCATTAGAGGGAGCACACCACAACATATAGAAGTGGACATTGAAGTCAACACAGCGGCGACAGGCATATGGCGTATAAGAATGTAACAGACTGACGTCGCTGAGTATTGATTTAAATGTCCACTTATGTGTGTGTGTGTCTGTGTAAAGAATTAATGACATTTTTATTACTTCAAATGTTATTATAGTGAATACTTTGTATTTGAAATAGACGCTCTATTTTTATTTAGTAAACAGTTTTTATTACGTCTTTGTAGGTGAAACGACCATTTAATATGACCTTTATATATCGCTCGTCCACTCATCAGTCAGAACATTCCAGATTAAATGGCGGTTTCCCATAGGCTCGATCTCTGTCAGGGAACGCATCGTCTTTAATAAAATGTCTACTGTGCACAGGCCGATAGACGCAATACACACTGTTTAACAAATAAAAATAGGGCGTCTATTTGAAATACGACGTATCGATTATATTAACGCTTGAAGCAATGAACTACCTATGCATCAACAATAAAAATCTATCGACTTTGTGCAAACCAATGTTTCTCACATTCAGTAATAGTTTTTGCAAACACAAATTCGGACGACCTACATGGTAATTTCGCGGTGGTATTCTAGCATTTCTCTTCATCGAGACTTATCGACATATTATGTTGAAACATTGATTCTCGTACAAAGACCGAAGTTAAGCAACATCAACCCCGGTGTACCTGTGACCGTTTGGGAATACCAGGTGTTGTAAGCTTGGATGTGGATAGTGTAATGGTTAATGACTTCGAATTGGAAGTCGGGGAGTCGAGTTCCAATCCCGGTCGTAGTTGTTATATTCACTTACTTGCAAATAACCATGGGAAATGTATGAATCCATCTCATCCCCAACTATGGGTTAAATAGTAGAACATGTATGAGTATATCGTTATTGTTAAAACAGGATCTTGCTCAAGAAATAGTGACAGTACTTCACCAAACAAAAGAAAAATGTTCCCTGGGGAGAAATTTCAAAAGACTTAAATACTGTCTAATGGTTAAATCCCCTTTGGCAGTAAGGTAAATAAGCTACTGCTACTACTTAAAGCACATCCATTAAACTGAAGAGTAAGCCTCTAATTTGTTAGCCAAGTATTGTGAGTTCAATACTAGGTAGGAGTCAGCATAGTTAACAGTTATTATCTTTAAATATTTTTAGAATCTAAAAATATTTTCTGGTTTTAAATAACCTAAGGGTTGATAGTTCATAAAAAACGAATCAATCAATCAACGAGTCAATTTATTCACGATTTCCTTTACTACTTTCTCTAGTAGGACATGCAGTTTCTTCGTCTTCCATTAACTCAACATCCTACGTTATCATGATTGTATCTGCCCATAATAAATCCTGTTAGGTCTTCAAGGATCGCCTCGCGCTATTTAGTCATTCCAATGAGTAGAGACATCATTGTTTTTCTGTTGTTTGTGTGTTTGTTTAATTCAATTTCTATTGATATGGAGAAGATTTGTTCTTAGTAAATATTTCGGGTTTTTGTAATATATTTCCCAAATAAATCAAAATTTCCCATCACTTCATACAGCGACTTGTTTCACACCTTTTCAAATACTACTTCATGATCTATGAAACATAGGTATATACAGCTTCCTGTATTTGTATTGATCGCTCTGATAGCATTCGGATCATAAAAATAGCATTTCTTGTTCCAGTGTCTTGAACGAAGCTACTTGTTTACGGCCGCATCAAGTTGAAACACCGGTTATCGACTGTCCACCAAAGTTAAGCAACAGCGAGTCTGGTCAGTACCTAGATAGGTGATTGCTTTGGAATACCAGGTTCGGTAAGCTTAGATGTGAGGGTGGTGTCCGAATGGATAATCGGAATGAGAAGTCGGAAAGCTAAGTTCGATTTCCAGTCGGGTTCGTTATATTTACTTATGCTCAAATTACTTTGGGAAATATAGGGATCCACAATCTTCTCCCCGACAAAGGTTAAATAGTAGGACTTGTGTCTGAAAATCATTCTTATCTCAAAAACAATGTTAATACAATATTCTCTCAAAGAAAATATGAATTATTTTTGCAATCTAAAAATAACTTTCGGCTTAACTTACAAATGAGTGATAATCCGTAAAAAAGAAATCAATCATCCAATAAAGGAATATATACTGTTTTCGCCTACTTCCGGTTTAATTCTAATATATGTTCTATTCATTTGTATTCGGATGATGAGTTTAGTTGTTTAGATCATTAAGCGGAATACCTTATGGCGCTTGAAACTGTTCCCACTTAGCTTCTTAAGCATCGATATCTACGAAGTTTTTCTGGTATTTGCCACAATCTTGGCTCTCCACAACTTCCCATCTTTTTTATCTCTAAGAAACGATTGTTCATCTTCCCTCCCCTTTCCATTCCCTGTTGTGTCAGACAGTTTATTTCCTAATTTCCATTTTCCCCCTCGTGAATATTAAATACCCTCCCCCTCCGATATTCGTTTATTATTTCAGTAATATCATGGGAGACCTGAACGCCAAAGTAGGCAGGGAGAGTGCAATGGATGTAGCTGGAAAAGTCGGACTAGGAAACAGCAACGAACAAAGAGAAAAATGGATCAGGTAATAGCCAACACATGGTTCCAAGAACACCCGAGAGGATCATGGACATGGAGGAGCCCAGGAGGAGAAACTAAGAGCCAAACTGACTACATAACTGTCAACAAAAGTCTCAGGAATGCAATTGTTCACTGCAAAACCTACCAATGTGCTGACTGCGGAAGCGACCATTGCCCTGTTATATATAGACTAAGAGTGAAACTTCGGAAACGGAAGCCTAACGCAGCACCCAAATTACAATACAAGAAACTCCTGAGTGATCCGTACCTGAAAGAAAAATATATGGCCAATGTGAAAAGAAGATACGAGGGACAAAATGGAAATGGAAACTCGAAATGGGAGGCAATAAAAGAAACTTTAATGACATCAGTAAACGACATCATCCCAAAGAAGAATGGACAAAGAAGAAAAAACGAATGGATCACTGACGAGATTCTCGACATGATGCAGAAGAGACAGAAAACAATGCCAAGATATGGAGCAGAATACAGAAAACTACACAGCGAAATAAGGAGCAAATGTAGTCATGCTAAAGAAAAGTGGCTAAACAAAAAATGTGCAGAAATAGAGAGATTGAGTCCCACCAACAAAGGAGATGTGCATAAACAAAGGAAGGAACTAACAGGACAGGAAAGATTGTCAACAGGGTACATAAAATCAAAGAATGGGACACTCATATCAGAGAGGGAAAAATTCCTCAGCGCTGGAGCGAGAATATTGGAGAACTCGTCAACGACGAAAGAGAACAGCCAGCAATACACAGAACTACCGACAGGCGTGAAATTCTAAAAAGCCAAGTAGAAGCTGCACTGGTGACATTAAACAGAAACATGTCGGTAGGAAGAGGCAGTTGAAATTTCTTGGGCACGTAATGTGGAAAGAGGGTTTGGGAAACCTGATACTCACAGGACAGAATAAAGGACAGAGAAAAGCAGCGGCGTGTAACATACTTGATGAGCTTGAGTAATGGATGGTAGAACAGGATTTGGGAGAAATAGCAAAAAGACAAAACTTATTAAGAGCCACAAGGAACAGGAAGATGTGGATGACCATGATCGCCTACGTCTCGAAGAGACACGATACATGAAAGAAGAAAGAATTCAATCTTGAAATTGTCTCAGGCTAATTACAATCCCATCTGGTCCTGATGGTTTATTCCTGTTCCTCTGGGCCAGGGCCGATCTTACTTGTGAATTTCATATTACAATAGCAAATTGAAATCGACAGAGAATTTCGAAAAGACGTTGTCACCCACTGTTAGCAATCAGGATGATAGTAATTTGTTACGTGACGAGACGATTCATTTTAAGACTCCTGAAATATTTGTGCTACAAACACTACTTACAGCCCGATTTGAAACAGGGTAAATAATAACACAAGGTGAACTGAAATACACAACATTTAAATCAGTCATTCATTATCGAAGGCGACGACAAAAAGCACAAATTATGGATTCACGACAATAATCATAAAATATCTTTACAGAATCATGATTTTCTAAACGTATCTTGCTAGAAACAGATAAGAATCCAAGCGTTTGAGAACAAATGCATGAGAAATTCTTTGGCACCTTCAATTGGGAACATTGATTGAAAGTTTTATGAGACACCAGGAACCACTTCTCGACGCGTTAAACGGAGGAAAATGGCGTAGTTTGGACAACGCTAGAAGGCACGACAGCCTGTGCAAGACCATCATGCAATGCATCGTTGAAGATGGACGTAGGAGAGTGGACAATGCCAAACAATAGACAGGTTTGACTGTACCAGAATTGCTGATGGCTGCTGTTAATAGACAGTTGTGGAGGAGATTTAGTGTGACTTCTGCATTCGGAGCCCCCACGATTACAAAAGTCAAGGGAATAATGATGATCTTAGATGTGGTACAAAACCGAAAGTATGAGGGACCCAGTGAGGATCGAAAATACTATTTAGACGTAATTGATGAAGCGAGACAAGCTTGTTAAGCATTACACCACGTCGAAGTGTTCAAAAATGTTTACAGCATTATAGAGTCTAGTGTAAGGAAAGAAAATATTTTAAGATATGTTCTATCATGTACACTATTCTTAGCAGAAATATATGAAGTGATATCTTACGCACACTCACTGACCTTTTAAGTACACAATTAAGTACACAATTAATTAGGTAAACGTTAACAAATGTTCGTTTATGCAAATTCCTAATCAGCTTTCATGCATTAGTCTAGGAGAGAAAGGTTATTTAAGTGACTTGGTGACGTTCGTTGCAGGCGGGCGAATCTCAGTATTTCAACAACTGCTGATTTACTATGATTTTTACGCCCAACCATCTTTAGATTTTAAAAGAATGACTAGAAATGAAACAAACCCAGAGAGCATAAATTCTTTAGGCGGAAATCGCTCCTTATGGGAAGAGGTCGGTGGAGAATCAGTTGTTCAAGTTGATACGAAACTTAAAAGTAACTAAAATAAGCAGTCTTTACAACCAATGTATACAGAAGAGTAATCCAAACGCGCAACACGTCGAACCTTGAAGCAGACGAGCTACAGCAGCAGAAGACCACGCATCGTATCAGATAAGGCTACAGTCCGCTATGGATAACAAAAAAAGAAAAGATTGGAAAAATCCTACCTGGTCTGATGTGTTTCGATTTCTGCTGCGACATTCGAGTAGGATACACAGATTTAGGCATAAACAGTATGAAAGAAAAAATTCTTCCTGCCTTACATCTATGGTTCTTGATGGTGGTGATGTAATGGTATAGTGAATATTTTCTTGGTATATACATTGGGACCCTTGGTACCAATAAAATATTGGTTAAATATCGGAACTATACTAGGTACTATGGTTGACCATGTACTTTAATTTACGACTATTTTGCGCTCATCGTGTGGTTACTACTGCCAGTAGAACGACGCACCGTGTTATAAAACAAAAGATAGAGGCAAATTGGTTTATAGAACAGAGCGATTAGGTTTGTTCGTGTTAAAGTGACATTCCTGTCATTGGATCTCAATCTCACAGAACACCTTCGGAATGTGGTGGAAAAAGAGATTTGAATCGGTTAACCAATCTCGAATAAATATGGAAAGCCGTAATAACAGCCTGGATCCAAATTTCGGAATAGTGCTTCGAGAACATCGACACCAAGAAGAATTGAGGCCGTTCACTCATGCTAGAACGTTGTTAAATGAGGTTGTTGTATGGACGCAAACCGAGTAGATTAGAACTGGAGATTATGAGGATATTTAGGATAGAAAGCAGTTGTCGCTTGATTTGAAGATTGTATTGATTGGGAAAACATCCATGTAGATGTCCGTTCCACAAAATGGCTGTTCTTAGGAAGAAGCTGTCCAAATGGAACTTTATTTTTGCTAACAGAATACAAAGAGAAGTGGGATGATTTGTTCCAGTGTACGCCGAATGGCGGCTCTTACCTATAAAGGTCTGCACTGAGGGTCTAAGGAATGTAATCCATCATAAAATTTGCCAAGGAAATAGCGATAGCGGGAGGCATGCGAAGTTACGCCTTTGGGAAAGGGGGGTTGTACAGTGGAAAATAATTAATCATCCACAAGGCCGCGTAGACGCTTTTGAACTCTGTTGAGGATAGAAGTTAAGGCAGCAAAACTTCATTGAGGCAAGGGAGTCCAATAAAGAGACTGATGAGTGAAGAATGAACAGGCACGTTTAACCATCACCCTGCACCCGACAGCTTTCGGCTCTAAGGATTGTGCATATATATATATATATATATATATATATATATATATATATATATCACTCACTTGAGAAATCGACATCATCACATGAGAACGTGTACTTAATTGGTCATGTGATTCCGTGTCGTGCACTTAATTTATCTTCATTATGCCTTCATAATCAATTCTTCGTATCGACTAGATGTGCTTTTTGATCATGGCATCCATGACTCTCTCTAATCAAGTTACTTCGAATGTTTGATTTTCGAGGCAGAAGGACATATCAAGTTTAGGAATTGATGCAATACAGTCTTCCTGCTTTCATTTCCCGCAAATCTGACTTTGAGCCGTACGATGCCAAGCTTCGAAAAAGTTAATCGTTAGCCTTTCAGCGATTTTTGGCCAACATCAACTTCCGACGAAACCAATGCAATCACGTGACTTGAAAATGTCTTCCAGAAGTAGCCGGTAACGAAAACTACATTTAGGAACTTAACGGATTTATTTCAAATGCCAGTGTGAGAATTTCGAAATATATACTTTGATATATTTTCTTGGCGCGCATGCGTCACGGATGAAGCTACACGCGCAAGACTTAATAAATCGGCAAGAAATCTTCAGTTCCGAAACTAACTAAAACCTTGTCAAAAGATTCAATCCCGTCTTCCTCCACGAATCGACCTGAAAATAAAAAAAAATACTGAGAGACCTATACTGATTTTTTTGCGCTTAAAATTCTATTTCTATATTCTCGAAATTTCCGGGAGAGGAAAATCTTTTGTTACACTTTACATTTACTTTACTCATCTTTTGTCATTTATCTCACTATCTTCCTCTATTTTCGCTTTTCCTTTTTTGTTTTATAACATTCTCTCTCTATCTCTCTCTCTCTCTATTTCACTTTCTTTCCTTCTCTCTATGCCTACCTCTTCCCTTCACTGTGTTTTTCTCATTCCCTTACTCTCTATTTCTCTTTCTCTGTGACTTATTATTTTTCCGATGCGTGTGTGCTGGAGGATGACTTTGTCGTCTATTCAGCATATGGGGACCGGTTTGCCAGAGGAGTTTCTTTACTTGTCAGACGTACTCTTGATGCGAAGGCGGACCTTGTGCATACCGATGTCGAGGACCGGTTGATCGTGGCCGATATTGCTGTGAAAAGTGGTTCGTTCCGAGTCGTTGCGGTTTATGTGCCCAATGACCGGGAGGAGCGGGTCTCGTTTTTTCGGCGGTTGGACCGTTCCTAGTGGATTCGACGCGCCTAGTTCTAATGGGAGACTGGAATGCCATCCTGGACCCCAAGTTAGACAGGGGGCGGGGTGCTAGTGGGAGAAGGGGCGATCGTAGCCTGGTTGATTATGGTCTCGTCGATAGATACCGGGTCGATCATCCCGGGGGACGAATGTGGACGTGGGCTCTTAATTGGCCTTTTGACAAAGTAACTACCTTGTTAAGCTACCTTGACAGAATGTTAGTTAGAAGAGCCGACGTAGATCTACTAGATTGTCCCACGTTCCACTGGGTAGGCTATTCGGATCACAAACTCGTTTGTGCCCGGGTGGCGTTATGAAATAGGCCTAGAATAGCTGGGTACTGGAAGTTCAATCTGTCCTTATTGGACAGGCGGGACTTCCAGGAGCAGCTAACTAGATTAGTGCAGCGGGAGCTAGTGGGGGCGGTTATCGGGAATAAGTGGTGGAAGCGACTTAAGTGTAGGATTAGGTCTTTCACCACTGATTTCGGCAAGCGAAGATAGAGCTGAAAAGGTGAAGACGCTTAAGGCTAGTTTTTCACGGGCGGTGGCTGGGGGGATCCCCTAGAGATAGTCTTAGCTAGGGAGGCCCTGGATCGTTCGAATAGCGAGCGTTACATGGGCCAGGTAATTAGACATATGTTAAGTAAGATGTCTTCCGAAGCTGTGAATTTGGGCGCAAATCTGCGCAGGGAAGAGGTCCGTCGAGGTGACTATCGTTACATTCGTGAAGTCAAATCCCCGGAGGGGCGTACTCTTCGGGCCACTGACGAATTGTGCGAGGCGTTTCGGTGGCATTTCGTGAGCCGGTTTACCAAGGAGCCTGATCTCCGTGAGGAGGAGTTTCGTAGCTATTTGGCTGACTTTCCTTGGCTTTCGCCGACTGAAGCGGCTAGCTGCGAGGGAGAGATCACAGAGGGCGAAGTCTACGTGGCATTGAAGAAGGTCGGCAAGTCGCCCGGTCTGGATGGTTTGCCCTATGAAGTGTACTTGAGGCTGACGCACATCTTTGTTCCAATTTTGACTGCAGTATTCAACAACTGGTTTCGATCGGGGTCCATCCCCAGCCGGATCACCAAGGGTGTGATCACTCTGTTGAAAAAGGGCAAGGGTGGTGGGGGAAACTAGATGATTACAGGCCCATAACTCTGCTAAACACAGAGTTAAAACTTTTGGCCAAGATCCTGCAGGAGCGTTGCAGTCAGTTACAAAGTCTCTGTTGGGTCCTGAGCAGACTTGTTCTGTGAGGGGCCGAACAATTCAGAGCAACCTGCATCTGATCCGCACGATTATAGAGGGTTTTACACGACGAAGAAGCCGCGCTGCTCAATTTGGATCAGTCCAAGGCATTTGATAGAGTTGACCATCGCTACCTTGCTACTGTCCTGCAGGCCGCTGGATTCGCTCCCAACTTCTGCCGTTGGATTAGCTTCCTGTATCGCTCCCCCAGTGCTGTGGTACAGGTGAACGGAAAGTTGTCGGGCGCTTTTGTACTGTCTAGGTCGGTTCGTCAAGGTTGTCCGCTGTCGCCTCTCCTTTACGCTTTGGCGTTGGAGCCTCTCCTTCGCCGGTTGAAGAACGAGACGTGCAGTCCGGCCTTACGTGGAATCGCAGTTCCTGGAGGGTCTCGAGCCAGGGTTTCCGCGTACGCCGATGACGTATCTGCTTTCGTGTCGTCCCGCAGCGACATTGAGGCGGTACAGAAGGTGCTTGATCGGTACGAGAAGATGACAGGGGCCAAGAAGGGGGTCGCTTTTCCGGGCCGCTTCGGTTGGACGGACGCTCCTGTCCGCATTCTTGGAGTGTGGTTTGGACCCGACCTCCAGCTGGAGAAGAATTGGTCTGAAGTACGAGCAAAGGTCGATTCTGCCGGTCAGACTTGGAATCGACGGAGGTTGTCCGTGAAGAGCAGGGCGGAGGTGTGTGCTACATACATTTCCCCCCTGATTCTTTATCGATTGTCAGTACTTCCTCTCTGTAAGACCCACAGGAAGGCGCTCGAGCGATCGCTATCCTCCATTTTATGGAGGGGACGCGTGAATCGGGTCGACAGACGAGTCTGCACTAAACGTCAGTGATTGGGGGGCTGGGAATGCCACACCGTCCGGGTTCCCCGCTGCCCGAAGGCAGAGAGTTCGACAACAGCTAAGAGCTGAGTAACAGACTCCAGGTAGTATATTTACTAACCGCCCCATGCGATCAGATGTGGCACAGGGCCAAATATAATGTGGGGTATCCGAGCATGTAGACGAGACTTTGCCCTTCGACATAGCCTCGTCTGGGGATCCTTTCTGTCCGGAGGCAGAGAGTTCGACCAGCACAGCTGGAACAGATCTCAGCTAGTCGATATTTACCAGCCTCCCCACGATGTAGGATGTGGCACAAGGCCGAGTGGGGTAATCCGATCCCGTAGGCTCGACCAAAAATTCCACGTAGACCCCGTATAAAACGTGGTCGGGTAGCTGTTTCCCGTGACGAGACTTTGCCCTTCGACATAGCCTCGTCTGTTGATCCTCTCTCGTCGGGGGCAGAGAGTTTGACCGGCACAGCTAGAAAAGATCCCAGCTAGACATACAGAAATTTATAGGTAGTTACTACCAATTGTGTAGTCACTCATATGGTTGACAGGTTATTCCATTATATCAGTTTTGCAGGCGTTTAAATTTACAAGCCATTCCTTGCCCCAGTTAACCACTGATTGGAGGTGCTTTTCCAGAGTAATTGTCAGTTTTATTTTGTCGGATTTGTTGGACTTTCTACTAAGACAATAGTATATACTTATGTCATCTGCATAAATACTTGGGAACTGATGACATCGGAAAGGTTGTTGAAGAAGTTCAGAAAATGCGTGGGTCCAAGTATAGAGCAGTAATATGAAATAAACCGGAAGCGTGTCCGTTCAACACGATACGATTTGTTAGGAACGATTAGATTAAGTTAAATATTCATCTTGAGATGCCATAACCCCTGACCTGGTGGAGGAAGTCAGCATGCCAAACTCTGTAGAAGGCCTTTAAAATATCTAGGAACACAGTCCGAGCTTTGTTGTTCTTATCATGTGCTTGGTAGACAGAAAAGAAATTCCAACAAGCTGGAAAGCAAGAAACACTAAGGCATTTATTGTAAAGTTTGGAGAGAGCGGGAGCCAGTTCAGGAGCACATTTCTTTGGGACAATTGCAGGGATATCATCAAGACCATAAGCCTTGTAGGGATCTAATTTAGAAATGATAGCAGAAATCATGGATGGAGTTACGTGGATATCACTCAATAGAGACTCTGTTTTGCGGGGGAAATTCAGGCAGAGATACTTCAGATGAATCGAGAGTGGAGCTGGAAGAGAATTTCCGGGGAAAACACTCTGCTTTATCTGCAGTACATGACAACACCTATTCTTTTATTATTTCACATACTTTCACTCACTCCTTTGTTTCACTATCTATCTATCACAGTCTGCTTATATATATATATATATATATATATATATATATATATATATATATATATATTAGGTTGGTGCAAAAATAATGACGTAATAATGTCGTTTTTTGACGTATTCTTTAACGTCAAAAAACGACATTATTACGTCATTATTTTTGCACCAACCTAATATATACGAATAAGGTATATTTAGACAGTAATTATTCATCCAAATACGTTGAAAAGAACTGACAAAATCTGTCTATTTAACTTTTTATCATATTTTTACAATTTTCGAATAAGGTGCTGAGTATTTTAATGGGAATTGTGGATAAACTGCCCGAAGTTCATGCTGTGTTGTTTTTCATTCAAGTACTTTCGACTGTCAAAGGCAGCTTAAGAAAGTAACATGGTGTGTGTGTGTGTGTGTGTGTGTGTGATAGGCAGAATTCCTTTGTATACATCCTGGTATTCTGAAAGTTTAAAATAATCTACGTTTACGTCATGTTTTTTTATCTGAGGTGTCGATCCCAGCTTACGGTATCTTTGGAAATTACCTGGAAACCATACCCAAGCCTTGTGAGTGAAATTAAGTAGACGGTAGCTGTCCAGTGGCCGAGGGCTTTAGCGTGCTGGGCTTGTTCATATTATTGATCACGCAAGATAAGACGCTCTCTCCGAAAAACTGTAACTAATGTCTAGTTGGGCTCTGTGTGTGTTGAATAAACACAAATGCGCCTGAGTAAGCGTCTGAAATAAGGATTGGCTAGCCGCCCTAGCAGACGGGTATCCTCAAATACGAGTGACCAGGTATACATATATTAAGCATAGCATTTTGTTGAAATGTTTTTTCGGCGTTCCAGTATATGTAGAATTCATTGTTGTCTTTAGTTCCACGTATTCCATGACCTTTCCAGTATTACACAGACTGTTTTCTTTTTGTTTTTTTGTTTTTTGTTTTTTTTTAAATCATTCCAATCAAGTAACCATCGCATTTCCAAGCGTCGATGATTGTTCGACCTCAACGTTGCACCCCAATTTCGATTTGCATAATTCCTGCAGAA
Source organism: Acanthosepion lycidas (assembly GCA_963932145.1). Lineage (NCBI taxonomy): Eukaryota > Metazoa > Mollusca > Cephalopoda > Sepiida > Sepiidae > Acanthosepion > Acanthosepion lycidas. Next base: position 17,769,448 of record OZ010577.1, read on the forward strand.
AAATAATTAAAGATTAATTAGAATATGCCCAGTCGTGTTCTTAACGAAGAATGTCATTAGTTCACCGCTCTGTTTTAACCGAAAGTGTTAAACTTAGTTTAAAGGGAAATAACTCTTATATTTGAATGGTTCTTTTCTTAAATTATGCACGGTTTAAAATTTAAAATCATTAATTTGTTTGTTACCTACTGACAATAATGAATAACTACCTGTGAGTTGGTTTATTTAAAACAGTTGTTCCCAAACTTTTTTTTCTTAGAGCCGCGTTTTCAGAATGAAAATTTGCTCGTACCTCACCAAATTTTATGTGATAAAAAGTATATTTAAAAATAAAATAAAGGCAGAGGGAAAGTTAAAGTCAGAACATTATCATTGATAACTCTCTCCTCCAATTTAAAGACCCTAGTTACTATATTCTTCATACTTAATATAATGCAAAAGCATCACAATGATAAAATTGACCAATAATTATTTATAACTATTTATACTGTGACTCATACATGCAATTACAAGTAATCCATAATATTTTAAGTTCCACGACTCATGCCCCCTTCCGGATGCCTCAGTATCAGTTATCTCCCTTTAACTCAACTCTCCAAGTTTTTTGTTCACCTCAGCTATAGACAGGTATTGAACTCACAAATCTTTGAGTTAAGTCACTAGATTCAACTAACGCTTTTATCCTCAAAGACACATGATCCAGTGGATAAATGCGTGGGATGCACGAAATAAAGCGTTCAGTTCGAAATTCCATATGAATATGACAATAAAGATGAGGACAGCAGTCTGAACAATGTAAATAGTGTAAATAATATAAATACCTAATTTCGGAAATATAGACAAATCCTGAAGAAGTCTGGAGCGCACAAAGGTCGAAACGTTGTGAATATGGCAACGAAGATGAGGACAACCGTCCGCACAAAGTAAGTAGTCTAAATAATTAAAATACCTCATCTCAGAAATATAGACAGATTCAGAAGAAGGCCGGAGGGCACAACGGCCGAAATGTTGTGAAGATAGCAACGAAGATGGGGGCAACAGTCTGAACAATGCAAATAGCGTAAATAATTACAATACTTCATCTCAGAAATATAGACAGATATTGAAGGATTATTAAATGATGAACTCAGCTAAAGCAAGGGAGTTTTTTTTTTTCGGGGAGCGAAAATGAAATGTAATTAAAAACGTCTACAATATAAATATTAAATAAATAAAAAGCAAAATATGAATTAATACAGAACACTTCTTAAATATTTAAGTTATTAATATATGTTGTGTGTAGAACAAATATTAAAATGGGTCTGCTTTTCATTTGTTTTTTTTAATTGATTTAATTTAAATAATCCTGGAATATAAACAAAAGATTAAAGAAAATTATTACGTAAATGAAGACTTCAGTGATTAATTTATGGAGAAAAAGATATTCATTGTCCTAAATAAAATAAAAAAAAACATTTTAAACTATTTTTAATCATTTCAGCCCAAGCAAGGCAATAAGCCGACTAAGATGCAAAAGGTTATTGAGTGTGAAAGAATATGAACACATTACTAAGGAGAGATAATAATAAAAGAACAGGAATTTAAAAGACAGAAGATAACGATTGATATGGCATTTAAATATTTGAAGATCAAACTGGACTGATAAATAAAAAGGTGGAAAAGAGTTCGATAAGAGAGAAGTGCGAGAGAAAAAACTGTTAGAATAGAACTTACGGTTACATCTAGAAATTTCAAATGTAAGATGATGAGACTTAAATTAATAATGATTAGGTACCAATCTTCAAAGTGATATTTATTTTGTTATAATACAAAAATGGGGCACAAGGCCAAGAGGAGGGATTAGGAAAGTCTGCTCTCTTCTCCGTCTTATCTTAGACTTAGCTAACCACGATTACTGACTCAAACATGACACAGTATTCCTTACACCAAAGCAACACTTTCTTACTTACCATTCTTACTAAAGCCACCATGATACCTTAAAGTCTCACTGTAGACCTAATTAGTCCCCATATGTACAATTTGTAGTAAAGGAAAAAGTTCATCAGAACAATTGTCATGAAAGTATTTATAAAAAAAAAATGAAAACATGGAACCCACGCTACGGCGATGGGTAAGTGAGTGAAGCCGAGATGCCAGGTCAGGACCAATAACATTGCAAATTCTTCTTCGTATATCATCAAGGATCTCTAAATTTAAAGTACAAGCACAATACCAGATGTGGCACCAATATTCAATGCAAGGACGAATGGTAAGTTAAAAACGATTATTCATATATAAAAGTTATCTTCCTTTAATTTTCTAACTTTTGATTTTTCGATGAAATGAAACATTCGGCGAAGTGAAATTTTCGATATAATTGTGTCAAGTATTGATTCGTTTGTTTTTATGGCTTATCAACCTTTTGTTGCTTATTTAAAGCCAAAATATAATTTTCGATTGTAAGAATTCTTTCTTTGCGAGTGAATATTTCATTAAGAATTCTTTGAGAATATCTACGATGTTTCCTGATACAAGTCCTACTATTTAAACAATAACTTGATTCATAGCTTTCCCAAGCGAAATAAGTGAATGTTACGAATCCGACTGGAATTCGAACTTGATTCTCCGATTTTTATATTCCCAGACGCTATACATTTCCGCTCCCGCACCTCCCGGTTTCACTGAAGCCAGTTTTCGTTAGTTTGATTGTCTCCCGAATACGGCTATCATGAAAGTAATCTGTAGGATAACAGGTTAATTTTCCGAGGTTTATTTCTCCGCAGAGCATTTTGTATGAGACAAGTATAAACAGCATTCACCTCCGTCTTCTATGTGCCCAGCTCCTTCAAGAAGTGACCAATCATAACTCTTCACAACTTCTTATCCTTTGTAGCTCTTAATAAGGTTAGCATTTCCAGTATCGCTCCAACTTCATCTGATGCCATCCACTTATATGAGTTTGTTAGGTAAGTTACACATTTTTTCTCTGCCTCTCTTGCCTTCTTAGTTTCAAATTCTCCAAACTATCTTTCCTCATTATATTTTCTAGAAATGTCTATTGTCGCTTTTTGGTTCTAAGTATCCCTTTTGTTTCCATTTTCTTTTTAAAATTGCTCGTTACTGACATGTTCAGTCTATTGTATTCTTAGCATCCTTCTGCAAGACCACATTTCTGCAAGTTTTCTCTTCTTCTGCAAGAAGATTGTCCAGCATCCACTACAATATACGGAGACCGATATTACATAACCTAGCATAATTCTTTTTTCTTTTTTATTTGCTTCTAAAGAAATGTCCTTGTTTCTTAATATTTTGTTTATAACTTTTCGTTATATAAAAATTAGCTAAATAGAATGTAGGTACCTCCACAGATTCGCGATACCTAAGGTTTAAAATTATTTTTTTTAATGAAAAATCTATCTTAAAGCTTTCTATTTTAATTTTAAGTTCAAGATAATAGACTAAATTTTACATTTCCAATAACCAAAATATTTTCCTTGATTTCAAAACTAATTTAAATTGACCGCGAGGATTTTTTTTCACTAAAACATCTGATCTGGATCTCGTTTATCCTAATGTAATTCTCTTTATTAAAAATCTAAAAACTCTTAAACTATAGTTAATCTGAATTGAAACAAATAGTATTTATTTAAGTTTAAAATATCACAGTAATTCACTCTTTATCATGGCGGTAGCTGTTTATTTAAAATGTTGACATGTTGACAGATTGATTACTGATGGATGATAATCTAATGTTTTTTTCTACGGGAATTTTATCTGTAAAAAATATTTGAAGAATATAACGAGAGCACCTTTTTATATAATTTTTAAATACTCAGTAATCTTAAAAATTTAGGAAATATGTTCTCGGTAATCTAATATTTTATTGAATTTTATATATACTTTGGCTTTAAATTTACTACAGTTATCGCCCTTATTTTCTAATAATGTCGTGTATTAACATCCGTATTTATAAAATTCGTCACGTTTATACATATACAGAAAAATACAATTTTTAAAAATATTGGTGTTTGATGAACTGTAGTAAGCTTTTCAATTTATGATTAGTAAATATAGCTTTTACTTAATAATATCTAAGATGATGAAATTAATACAATATTTTAAAATATTCTAATTAAAATCAAAAAGAATGTAAACAATTCTTGTAAAAATTCATCGAAAAAAGGTTTTCTTAAGGTTTCCTTAATTTATCTCATTTATAAAAACAATTAAAAGCTTTTCTACTTAATGTCATCGTTTTATTGTATTTTTTATTTTACGATTCGGAGCAGATTTTTGGTAAACGGTGTTACATTTTTGCAAAAACATTGATGATTTAAATTCTCCAAGTTCTGATTTTAACTAATATGCATTTTAAGGAGGTGAAAAATTTCTCAAAATTTCATAAAATTAAATAAGTTTGAGATTACAAGTGAAAAAACTTTCTGAAAACGATTTCTAAAATAATCCCATTCATTTGTGATTTAGTCCTGAAAGTTTCATTAAAATCTGACAATTATTTAATTTTTGCAAGAATTTCTAAGTCAATGTGTTTTGTAAAAAGACGCTAAAATTTCCTATACCAATCTTTGATTCCCCGCTGACGCGAGAAAAAAAAGATTTTTAACCAAAATATCGAACGTGCTGGAAAGAAATTAAAAATTTAATTACTCAAAAATACGTGGGGAGCTAGCTGTTAGAATGGCTTATGAAACGGCATTGAAAGGCGAGTCTCATCTTTCTAAAATATCTGATACCCACGCAGTATTTTCAATAATGATAACTAGAATGTCTACTGCTATAAAGACAATATTATACTTAATTGAGTTGAATAAACAAAATGTCTGCTATTGTTGGTTGGCGTCCAGCCAAATTTAAATGTTTGATTTGAATAGATAAAATACGATTGACAGAAAAATATAATGTCCATGAATTTTCGCATCGAAAGAGAGAAAGGTCAATTGATCAATCAATAATCTTCCCCCAGCTGTTCATTTTAACACAGATGTCGTCAGGTTGTAAAATAAAGTCAAATTGATGGTGTATGTTGATTTCAGACGGTTACATAGGTCAACAGGTCAATGGAAAAATGATTATTCAACAAATTTGCAACATTTTGTCTAAATTTCCGACACAACAATTTGTTTTTTTATTATATATTGATACTTCCAGATCACTACTTTTTTTCAGTCTTTATTACAACGTTTCGTTCGATCTATTCTTCAGCTTTCTTCCTGCCAGAATATAGAGATTTTTCATGCGTAGCTTAGATGTGGCACAAGGCCGAAAGTAGGGGGCACCCAGTTAGGATCGATCTCGATACTCAGTCGTCATAGTTCTAGCGAGACAAGCTTGCTAACCATTATGCCACCACGAGGTGCCCCCTTCATGTCTGAATATATGAGATGAGTTTTGTTACTAATATACACGGAATATACTAATATACAGTGATAACTTTGGACCAGTTTCATTCATAAGCATTTTACCGCTGTGTTCGCCTGACCTTTTTTCATTGAAATGTTGAAATAAGATTTTATTGTCATCACATTTTGACCGTTTCACGTTCCGATATTTCGCAAGTGTCTGTCACATTTAGACGCCAATTGAAATGGGACAACATGTATCATTTATTACTATCAACGTTGATTAATACTTAGTGAGCCTATTCTTGTTAAGCTTTTACTACTGGGCTTGGTTTGTTCTGTTTTAAAGTATATCAAACTCAATGGGTTATTGTTATGGGGTCCACCCCTTTTTCATATGTGGACTCTACCAGTGTTACTTGGACGGCTGCCGTTACATACCCAGAGTTACAGTCAGTGAGGGTAGTCGGTAGTCGGTAGTCGGATAGTGAGAGGATATACGGAGAGTGAGAGAATATACGAACGGAGATAGTGTGAGGTAACCTCTTGTAGAAGTCAGTTACCAGCACGTAGACTCTAAGGAAGTCCAACTTCGAGACTGTATATATCTATCTGTATTTGCTACTAACCATGTTCCTGGACTTACTAACAGTATTACTCTTTGTATGATTGTGTAAATACATTTTATTTCTTATATTTAATTATTGCGTTTGTCATTCCTTGGAGACCGAATTCATCTCGGAATCCACAACAACTTGGCGACGAAGATTCGAACACACGCGGAAAACAAATCAACAAAAGAAAAATATTCCCTCGTTGTCCAACAAACAAATTGGCGACGAAGAATCGAACCCAAGCGGAAAAGAAAAAATCAACAAAAGAAAAATCCTTCCCTCGTCGTCCACAACAACTTAGCGACAAACAATTTCGAGGAGTAAAAATACATAAAATTGAGTTATCATGGAAGATTTTAAAAATATGTTGGTAGAACTGATAAAACACCAAAATGAGCAACAATTACAAATGCAAAAATACCAAAATGATCAACAGTTACAGCTACAAGAAAAATGGCAAAAGCAAATATTACAAACGCAAAAGGAAAATCAAGATAGACAAACAGAACTCCAGGAACTAATATTGAAAGTAGCGGGCAACAAGCAATTAGATATGGAAAAAGAAGCAACATTTTTGCAAGACGCAGTGTGGAATACCATAGAGATTTTCAAATATTCTCTAGATGAGGACAAAAAGTTTGGAGATTACTTCAGAAGACATGAAGACATCTTTAACATAGACTGTCAAAATTGGACAGAAGCAAAAAAGCTAAGTCTATTGCTTTAAAAATTAGGAACTGAAGAATATACAAGTTCGTGGATTATATCTTGCCAAAAAAGACGAACGAATTAAAATTTGACGAAGCAGTGACATGTCTTAAAGAACACTTCAGCCCCAAAACATCACTCTTCCATAGGAGGTGGAAATGCCTTAACCTGGTAAAGGGCGATAATGAGGATTATTCCACGTTTGCCGCAATCGTAAATAAACATTGTGACGACTTCAAACTAGCGGAATTAACCCCGGACAATTTTAAATGTCTCATCTTTGTTCAAGGGCTAGTTTCTACAAAAGATAGCGAAATGCGTAGAAGAATGCTTGCAAAATTACAAAATGAACCGGGTCTAACATTACAGCAATTATCGGAGGATTGCCAGAGATGTTTAAGCATAAAGAAAGACGCAAAGGACATTGAAGATCAGCTGTTTCTCATATACTTAAGTTAAACAAAAGTCTACGTTCTTCACCCTCCCCGGAAAGGAAACTAAAATTTTACGACAATGAAAAAAGTTTCTCACCCTCCCCGGAAAGAAAAATAAAATTTTATGATAAGAGAAAAAGTACAACATACAGGACAAATTATGACGAATATCGAAACAAATATAAGCCCCCTCTATCAGCATGTTATCGATGTGTAGGATTACATTGGAACAAGGATTCAGATATAAAAACTATGAATGTGGAAAAAAAGGCCACAAGGCATCCCAATGTAGAAATAGAATAGATACTAATAGAATAAGAGCTACAAGGATGAATAATGATGACAACACCAATGTAAGGAAATATGTAGAACTGGAAATTTTAAACAAAAAGATTAAATTACAACTGGATTCGGGTTCCGACCTCACGATAATCAACTTACAGACATGGAAAAACTCAACAGACTTACCATGTTACACACTCAAAAAATTGCCAAGTCGGTTACAGGCAAACGAATAAAATTTGAGGGAGAAATAATAGTGAATGTTAAATTTCACAGCAAAACAAAAAAAAACTTAAGATATACGTCTGGAAAGATACTGAAAATTTAGTAGGTATCGACTGGATGCAGAAATTCAACGTTTGAGACCTACCTATCAACTCGTTTTGCAAAAAGTTAGAGGTTGAACCATCAGGTAATATAAAATTGAAGGAGGAATTATATAATCAATTTCCTGAGGTATTTTCAAGCGGGTTGGGACGATGCAACAAATTTAAGGCCAAAATAGAATTAAAAGAAAACGTCAAAAAAATTTTTTAAAAGAAGCGAAATGTACCGTTCGCTACTATAGAAAAAATAGACAAAGAATTGGAGAGACTTGAACAAACTGGGATTCTATCTAAAACAGAGTTTAGTGAGTGGGCTGCGCCGGTGGTTTACGTAAAAAAAGAAGTCAGGAGAAATTCGCGTATGCGCAGATTTTTCGACGGGACTCAACAAGGCAATAAAAGACCACCATTACCCACTACCGAGCCCAGAGGAGGTATTTACAAAGCTCAACGGCAGTAAGATATTTTCAAAAATAGATCTTAGTGAGGCTTATCTACAAATCCCAGTACAAGAAGAGAGTACGAAAATCCTTTGCATTAATACGCACAAAGGGTTGTACAAGTTCAACAGACTACCATTCGGAATAAAAGTTGCACCTGCAATTTTTCAGCAGACGATGGACACAATGCTCACGGGCCAGAATTTCGCGACCGCTTATCTGGATGATATTCTAATTAAGAGCGACAATGTTGAACATCACACATAAAAGAAGTTTTTAGAAGACTTCAGGACTTCGGCTTCAAAGTAAAAGGAGAAAAGTATGATTTTTTCCTAAATGAAATTAAATATTTAGGTCAGATAATAAATGAAAATGGCAGGAAACCGGACCCAGAGAGGGCATCGGCAATTAAAAATATGCCGGAACCAAAAAATATTAACTCCCCCCAAAAAGGGATCTAAGGAGGGGGGTGTTATGGGATCCACCCCTTTTTCATATGTGGTCTCTACCAGTGTTACTTGGACGGCTGCCGTTACATACCCAGAGTTACAATCAGTGAGGGTAGTCGGTAGTCGGATAGTGAGAGGATATACGGAGAGTGAGAGAATATACGAACGGAGATAGTGTGAAGTCAGTTACAAGCACGTAGACTCTAAGGAAGTCCTACTTCGAGACTGTATATATCTATCTGTATTCGCTACTAACCACGTTCCTGGACTTACTAACAGTATTACTCATACATACATACATTTTATTTCTTATATTTAATTATTGCGTTTGTCATTCCTTGGAGACCGAATTCATCTCGGAATCCACAACAGTTATTTAATGCCGACAAGATTTTTATTGCTGGTAATATTTTTTTCTTCAAAAATTTATTGCTGTTTTTTTTTTTATAAAAACGTACTGCTGGTATTAAGACCTATTTTTGCACTTTTATAATGTTTTGACCACAGTTTGGGCGTTAACTATTTATCTATAGCTAGGACCCTAACAAGTGCTACCCACTCCGAATCAGGGTAAACCTGGGAACAACAGCAATTAAGAAGTAGTTCCACGCTCCTCAAAACCTCCTGATCAGAGGCCTTGCTGTTGGACGTAATTTATCGTCTTACCCAGGACGCGGATGTAGTTTATCGTCATACCCAGGACGGTTCTAATGGGTAATAAGTTTGCTCCATACAAATTTCGACATTAACCCAACAAACGTTTACATACCGTAAGCATCTACCAGCCTATACCTCCTATGAACTATATCTAAATGTTTTTGACGTTATGTGTATGTCTGTGGGTAATTAAAATTTATTGTCTTTTTTAAATACATTAATTTCTACGGGGAGACACGGTGGAGTAATGGATAGGGGTTCGGATTGAAGAATCCAGTCGAATCCATTACATTCACTTACTAATGTTACTCATGTGCTAATACCCTCGGGAAAGGTATTAACCCCCTTCTCCCCCCAGCTATGGGTAAATAGCAGGATAGACCGGGTTCTCTAGCCTTTAATAGCAACCAGTCTACCGCAGCAACCTACTGCTGGAAAAAATCTGCCTCGTCAGTCATGTATCGAGAGATACATGATTGCCTTAGCATGTATCACGCATGGCACATAAGTGACTGACTACCGATTAAATTTATACTTAGAAAAAAAAACTATAAAACTATAAAAACTAGTAAGAAAACCTAATCCCCAAAATTTAGAAACATCATTATTGATACGGATCCGGTGTAGAACACCTAGAGAATGATCCACAAATTTCCAAAGACGAAATCTTCGTCTGCGCATATAAAGATCTGAAAATATTAGGTTGGTGCAAAAATAATGACGTAATAATGTCGACTTTTGACGTATTTTTTAACGTCAAAAAACGACATTATTACGTCATTATTTTTGCACCAACCTAATACCAAAACATCAATAAATAGTAGAAAAACAAGAGCAACTGCAAGAATAAGAGGGTTAGGATTACGGAGAAAATCAATCATAATCGATAAAACAACACCTTCGAGATACGTACTACAACCAGAAACAATTGATCGGAGATCAAATAATATTAGATTTTAACGGAACTAGAATCCAATCAGTTTTAGGCTGAAAAACATCGTACCGTCAGAAATTGGGGAAAACAGTAATAATTACAAAAGCTCCAGAACTGATCGGCGGCAAAATAAAGACGTTACATTAAACTTAAGAAACTGACAAAACATTAAAAAGACAATTTAGGTACGGTCTGAAGAATGACAAGGAGTGCAGAGATTTTTGGACGTAATTCCCTCTCAACTCACTTCTCAAAATCTGACTAAAAATCTTTTTTTTCAGAATCCGTTCTTGACAACATATCAGTCTTTCTCATAAGTTATGAAAATATCTTCTATTTATATCAATCAAATACTTTAATATTCATTCCCCAAATTATTTTCCCTAAATTTTTATTCTATTGCAAACGTTCGGGGTATATGGAATAGAATACTGTTGCCAAACATGGTCTGATACCCGCGCTGTTCATCTCGAGGTTCTCGACAAAATCCAAAGACATATATGCAGTGTGATCGGTCCCGTCTCGACTCGAGTCACTTTCTCACCGATGTAATGTGGCTTCCCTCTGCCTTTTCTATAAACATTTTCATGGCATCTGCTCTGACGAACTATTTTCACTGGTGCCCCGACTGCATGAATTTAAGCGTGCTACTAGGTAAGCATCTCGACCGCACATTTTTATTGTCGAAACAGTTAAATGTAACCGCCTCTTCTATTCCAACAGCTTCTTCTCTCGCCCTTCCCAACAGTGGAACTCGCTTCCTCTTAAATGCTTCTCTGACAACTATAATCTTCAAAAGTTTAAATGTAACAACAATCGTTCTTTTTATGCTTTCCTCAACCCTTACTTACACTCTCTGTAGCCCCAACCCTCCCTGTGTACTTGTGGCACTCCCGCCTTGTTTGGGGTGAAACGCTTAAAAAAAACAATATTTTGTATTCTGTCATAAAATAGCGATTCTGATTCGATTAATTCTTCAATCAATATTTGTTTGATCTTCCAATTAATGACTAAACAAAGAATGAAACAATTGTTTGGCAGCAACAAGTCTGCAGTAACAGGTAAATTCCCTGTAGAACAACTTCGAATCTTTGCTCATTGATTGTTTTCTGCGTTCTCTTTGCAATTTGATGATTCGAGTTGTCATGGAGTCAAATTACACTTTCTTGGCCGGAATAGAAAACACATTTTTTCTGTTCGAATGCAGCAGTCAAACGAACTCATTGCTAATTCTTAGTTGCACATTAAAAATATTTCCAGGTGTCATCATTTTGTAATATAAAAAGATGCCTTTAATTTTGTTCGAGTTCATTTAGATTGAGATGATGAATGCTTTCCTGAAACTAACGACAATTTTATGCCTTTGTATTGTTGTAATAGAACCATATCTACACGCTTTGGGTACTTCGAGGTGAAATGGTTATCTATCTTGTCTCGTTAGATCAATTACGACTGAGTGGCGAGTTTGATTCTCACTGGGGGCTCCATTGCTTTTGCCCGTGTGCTAGATCTAAAAGAAACTCGAGGCGACGGAGATGTGCTTCTACAGAAGGATGCTGAGGATGTCATGGATCGAGCGTGGGAGCAACGATGAGGTTTTGGAAAGGATTAAACAAGGAGGCTTATACTTAACATGAGTAAGAGGCAGCTGAAGTTTCTGGGACACGTAATGAAAAAGGAGGGCCTGGAGAATCTGATACTCACAGGTCGAATAGAGGGAAAGAGAGACAAGAGAAAGCAACGCATGACATACCTGGCGGACTTAAGCAAGTGGATGACAGAACGTGGTCTGGAGGAGGTGGCAGTGGGACAAACTGAGCTACAAGGGATAGGGAGGAAGTGGAGAACCATGGTCGCTTACGTCCTGAAAGAACACGGCACATAAATAAAAGAAATTGCCATATCTGCCACAATTGAATGCTTATCAATAAATGACATTTTCTATCGAGCAAGAGAATTATGATTGTTTAAACGCATACCAATGTTAGTTACTCTAATTTCTCACGCATTACATTTTCCTTGCTAGTGACTTTTAACTGATTTTTGTTAAATCTCGAAGGTGTTAACTGATTACAGTTTTAAGTGCCGAGTAAATATGCTATAATTCCCTAAGACACTACTCCTTCACTGCAAGCCTTATCACGGCATCCAATTTATACCGTGGCACTTTCTATGTTGTGATTAAGTATGAAATGGTACCTACCGTGTCAGTCAAAACGTCTGTGGTCAAAACAAGTCCCACAACAACTTGCAGCTTGCATAATCGCAGGTTGAATTTCTGGGATGGTACCACCCATTTGTAATTTCATCTAAACACTACTAACTTGACAATAATTAACAGATTAGTTAGTATCTAAGCGGACGGCACAACAGCAGCACCTACCCAAATTTAGAAGACCAGAACCTAGCAGACCATTTTCTCTGACCAAGAAGTGGCTCAATGGGGGGGGGGGGCTTGTAAAATTCAATATAGCAAAATCCAAACGAATAACGTTCTACCACCACCGAGGAAGTCCTGGAATTTCACAGACCATGATGGATGGCTCTTCTCTTAAGGAGGCTGCTTGCCTTGATTGTCAATTGGGACACAAATACGCCCCAGACCTCAAGTGGAAATCATATATCCGATCTACTGCTACAGATACTGGAATTCGTTCATGATACTTACTCGAGTATCTAACCCCTCCCCCTCCTGTTATACTCTATCTTTATAAAAGACACATCTGACCAAAAATGCAGTATGACTGCCATACCTGCGCTTGATCGGCCCGGTCCTCATTTGCCTGTCTTGATAGATTTCAAAAGCGTCTGCCTGGGATTGATGAATTATTTTCTACTCTCCAACCCCTTTCCCCCCACAGACGTGTTTTATTACGAGCCACATTCTTTAGTCAAACCACCCCCCTGACATTTACATCTAGGACCCACCATGCCAAGTACACATGAGTGAATCATCCTCATTTACTTCATATTATATTCATAATAAATAAGTTCCATTCAGGCAGCTGCTGCTTTGTGATGTTTTCCCAATCACTACAACAGCCTTGACTTCTTTAAAGTCGAGGGTTAACTGTTAACTTTCCTGTATAAGCCCATGAATTTCACTTTTTACGTTTTCTTAGGCTCATACAACACCACATAGTAAGCCTCTACCTTAAGTGGCTTTGGGGTTATGTATTGGGTGAACATTGTTATAAAAATATTATATAATGTTATCATAAGAAATTGAAGTTTGTTCGTTCTGCAAATTTCAGTAGCAAAAGTTATTGTAGATTTTTAGGACTGATTTCTCCTTAGATCGGATGAGCCTGCAGTGTATATATGATTGGACTGAGCTTTATCAAGTTTCAGCAACAAAATTTGTATTTGTCTCTGGTGATATCTTTTGGGAATTAACTTCAGGATCAAGGTTACGCGATTTCTGCACACATTTTACTAGTGTTTACTTGAAACCCTGCAATGCTGTAGTTACTCCCCACAAAATGGTAAATCTCGTTCGGTCTCCACGCAACTGAGAATTTTACGTACCTGAATATATCGAGATTTTCAAAATTAACCCTTCTTCAATCAATTTTATTCCAATTTGCTCAAATAATCTCATAGTCCAAAAATAGTTAGTTTCCTCCTCCGTTATGCCACAACAATTCATCCTACTGACTAAAAAAGAAGTTCCTACTCTCATTAGGTCCTCGAAATCTGATAAATTGCACAACACGCAATTTTCCAGGATTTTAATCCAAAACCGTGTTTCTCATGAATTCACTTGTCTCTCTAAGGCCAATTTTCTCATCAGTCAATACGTAAAAAATAACATCTGCGTTTGTTTTTCACAATGTCCTCCATATCTAATTGTTAACCCAAGTTAATTTTCATTGTTTTGTTTGTCACTTATTTATTTGATTCCCTTTCTTTCGGTTTCTGTGAATAAAACGGACAAAAAACACTTTTTGTCGTTCAGTTCTTTACTAAAACTTTACCAGATTCTAAAATCCACAAATATCATAATGTTGCTACAAATGTCTAAGATGTGTACAGCAGACGACAATAAGACCGTTTACGTCAAAGCTACTATGGCGCTGTTGCTGAAAAGTTCTCGGATCGACTCACTTCACCAAATCATTATTTTACTGATGAAACTGGACGGTTATGTGGTAACGTTCCTCCTGTATGGCAACGAATGCTGAAGAATCTTCTCAAAGATGAAGTTGAAGCAACAGAAGGATGCTGAGAATATCATGGATTAAACATGTGAATATAGAGGAATTTTTATGAAAAATAGAAGTAAAAAGGACACTTCTACTTAGAATTAGAAATTGACATTTCTCGGACAAATACTGAGAAAAGAATACTTGGAGAATCTGACGCTCACATGACGTTTTGAACCTAACGAGCTTGTGTAAATGGATGGTAGAACAGGGATTAGGAAAGATAACGAAAGTTTACTCAGATCTACAAAGAAGGTGAATGAATGAATGAATGTTTTCTTCAAAGACATTCTTGGTCTATTCTTTATGGCAGCAAATGCTGGACAATCCCCTCAAAGATGAAGAAGAGACTTAAAAAAAAAACAGAAATGTGGTTCTACAGAAAGATTCTGAGAATACCATGGATCGAACGAGGTTTTGGAGAAAATAGAAACAAAAAGGAAAATTATACTTAACATCAGGTAGAAGCAGTTGAAATTTCTAGGACACAGAATGAGGAAAGAGTGCGTGGAAAACGTGATACTCACGGGACAGATTGAGAGACAGAGGAAAGCGGCGCGTAATGTATTTGATGAGCTTGAGCAAATGTATGACAGAACAGGGTTTGGTAGAAATAACAAAAAGATAAAACTTATTAAGAGCTACAAGGGACAGGAAGATTTGGAGGGCCATAATCACCTACGCCCTGAGAGGACATCTCACATAAAAAAAGAAGAAGAATATAATACTGATTTTGGGAAGTCGTCCAATTGGAGAACTTTTCAATATACGCAATGTATGTTTGCATACGTTCATAAAAAAGCAAAATTTGGTGCGGTTTTGCAAATTCACATACAAAACTAAAGCGTATTTTCTAGGTAATAATGAAAATTGTGATTCGATCCCACTTTGATAATACAAACTATTAAGCGTTTAATGGTCAAACTTTTAAACTACGGCGGGTAACAGAATGCAAGATGGCCACGAGAGAATAAGAGCGGGAAGCCATAAACAGGATACTTAGTGCCTATTCGAGATTTATGTTCGTAACACTGGCGATTGTACTGAAGCCGATTAATAGGAAATCTGCACTTCGCAGAATTAAACAAAGCGTAAACAGATTAACTCCAGTACGACTTTGAGAAAAGGGCGTCTTTGCTGATGACAAACTGGCATTCGAATTTCATTGTAGCAGACGACACCTCTTTATGAGATTATAAAGGAAGCAACGAAGAATACATATTCTTACGCAGTATTTCAAGCTGTTCACAGAAGAACAAAATAAATCTCTTGAAGACATACTATAAGGAAGTGCCAAAAAATGAATGAAAAAAAAGTTAGTTATATTTTAAGAAGTCATTCCGAGAACTTTTAAGCAGGCAATGGTATAATGAATCTGTATTCATTAAAGGATCGCTGGGTGAAGGGCTTCCTAGACTTAAGTCAATGACAAGTGTGGCGCGTTCGCCCAATGGTATCAACGGCCACGTGTCCGGGACCCAAGAGAGCTTTCAGTTTGGAGAACAACGATCTAGAATTGGGTAGGCTCCGGCATGTCTACTTTCTCAAGACACTCTATATATTAATGAATACCTTTCCAGCTTTCAACCCAGATAAACTAGTCAAGTGCTCAGTTATCCAGCGACCACAGAAATATAGTTCAACAGAAGGATTCTGAGAATACCAAGAACTGGAGATGTGAGCAACCTTGAATTTCTGGAAAAACTGGAAAGAAAAAAAGGACACTTAGAATCAGAAAGGTACGGTTGAAATTCCCAGCGTACATAATGTGAAAAGCGATCTTGGAGAATTTGACACTCACAGGGCATATTGAAGGCAAGAAGTAATAACTTACCTTACGAGCTTATGTAAATGGTTAGCAGAAGAGGAATTAGGAGCGATAGTAAAAAGACAAAACATACTAAGAGCTACAAAGGACAGAAACTTGTGGAGGGCCATGATCGCCAACCTCCTGAAAGGACACGTCATATACAATGTTTAATGGATCATCATCATTTTCATTATCATCTTTCAGTAAAAACATTTCTGTAACCTTCTGTCCCTTCTTCATTTGTCGGGGGATTATCCAGCATCCACTGCCATAAATTTTAATTCAAGGATGGATTCTATTTCATTTTGTAATTAGGGTTGTCAATCATTTAGTGTCGCCATTCACCCTTGTAGGCAGGGTTTTCCATCATGATTGACCCCCATTCACGATCCTTATCATCATCTCTTACCATCAGAATTAGGAATGTGATAAGGTTGGTTGCAATCATTAGATGTTTGTCATCAGGACCATCCTTCTATTTACGATTATCGAGATCTTTAATATCAAGAGCTTTGAATTTCTTGTCTGGTTGGGAATTCTTAATACAAGTTCAAATGCAAGTAGGGATAGTTAGCGTAGCAGGGTTGATGTTATGTGTGTTTGGGAGAGTAATGATAGAAACGCCCATATCATCGGTGCGGTAATAAAGTAGACGTAATGGTTTCATGGGTGTGGAAATAGCATAGAAATATTGATGCATTGAGGTAAGAAGAGTTGAAGCAGAAAATCGGGAGACATGGGCATGATTTAGTGGGTCGGTTACCAAGTTGTAACTGAGCTGATGATTTCAAGTGGAAGAAGGTTGCTAGATGATGTGTGGTTGACTAGTTTTGAGAAACAGGCCTTGTTGACTTAGAACTTTTGGATATTTGGAGGTGGATGGTAAAATTGAAAAATAGTTACATCGACATATCACAAATAACAAATTTAATTGCCTACATAATTATTTTCTTTTTAGAATCCAAGTAGTCTAATAAAAAAATATAATGTAAATGTTCGTTTGGTAACTTTCCTTTCTTTTTCTGTATAAATTTGGTATAAATTCGACTTGTAGGATTAAAATCACTAAAACCATATACTTTCAAAGTAGGTCGAGTTTCTGAGTTGATTTGAAAGACTTTTTTACAATAGTACTCACCCTATACAAGGGACAGAGTGAGAGGCACACCTTATGTGCATATGTGTGGAAGATAACACCCAACCCTTGATTTGAATAAGTTGTAGTGATCGGAGAAGCAACCTCTTGGGATTCAGTTCCACAAGGCAGGGGTTTGTTGGGAAAATAGCAGCTGCTTGAATGGAGCTTACATCTCACCAAGGGAATAGGAAGGGAATGTCGGCGGTTCGCTGCAATGTGAATTGCATGGCGGGTCCTAGCCGTGAAGTTTAGGACTGGTGGGTCGAAGGAGTATAGGTCATTTGAAAGGTTTCCATGGAAATAGCGATAGAGAAGCGACATGCTTGCGAAGGGTCGGCTGTGAGAAAAGGACTGTAGAATGGAAAATATTTTGTCGCCTACAAGGACGGGGAGACTTCAGGCTCTATCGAGAGTGGAAAGTGAAGACTGGAAAACCTCTGTGATGAGACTTTAGAGCATTCATTGCCATTTAGGAAAACTGATATTATATTTTCCTGTTCCTTAATACTTTGCTTATTTTTGAAAGGCAACATTCGCTTTGTCAATCCGACTTCGGATATCGGTGTCACGCTTTACATCTTCTGTTAAAACACTTCCCAGATACTTAAATGTTTGAACTTCTTTCATTTTGGCGTCTCCAATTTGTAATTCGCAGGTTGGGTTGTCCCCCTTTGGCTGACAACAATAGAATCTCTTTCCGTACAATTGATATTTAGTTATTTCTTTTCGCTTTCTTTTATTACCTACTGTAATAGTTCCTGTATTTCCTTTCTTTATTCTATCAACAGTGTGTCCTCTGTACATCTAATGTTAAGATTGTAATCGCCAATAATGAATCCTGGCATGAATTCTAATTCCCTCAAAATCGCCTCACTGTAAAGGTTGAACAAGTCCGGTGAGAAGACATGCTTGTCTTAAACCCTTTTCTATTTTGGTATATTTACTGAATTCATTTTCTACACGTATGCAGGTAGTTTGCTCACAGTCCAAGTTCTAAATTATTCAGATTTCCTTCCCAAATAAATCAAGCTTACCTATCAATTCAAACAGTTCTTTGTGATACTATTTATCAAAGCTTTTGTATAATCTATAAAATATCCTTTTGCATTTGTATTTCTCTTTGTGATTTCATTTTGAGCATAAATATCACATTCTTTGTTCCAGGGTCTTGAACGAAACTGCACTTTTCTTGTGCTATTTCCCGTCTAATACTACTGCCCGCTCTATTCATCAGAATTCGAATAAATTTTGTTATATGACTCATTAAGTTAATTGTCCGATGGAGTGTGCATTTATTTGTAGCTGGATTCTTAGGCAGTACTGTAAAAATGGATCTACTTCGATCTTCCGGTATATCACCGCTGTTGTATATTTTATTTATTATGTCTCTAATCTTATCAAGGCCGGTATCATCCCAGGCTGCCAGCATCTCTTACAATTCCATCTGATCCTTCTGCTTTGTTAGTCTTCAATTTGGCCATTTGTGCTGATACTACTTCAGATTTTAATATTTCTGATCCTTCAATATTTCTGTATATTGCTTGTTGTCCTCCTTTGTTGTAGAAGAGTTCTCCAATGTATTCATTCCATCTCTAAAATGTTTTTTTCTTTCTCTAATATCAATGACCTGTCCTTGTATTTTATCCATCCTATTGATGAGCATCTCTTTTGTCCTGTTCTCTTATTTTTTTTTTTATACATATCGACTTTATTTGTGATACTCATTCTTTCTATTTCTGCATATTTTTTGTTGAGTCATTCCTCTTTAGCTTGCCTTCTTTTTTCCCTATGTTTTGTATAGAGTCCTATATTCTGAATTGTACCTTGGCATTGTTTTTTTTTTTTTCGTCACAGCAAAGATTTCATCAGTCCTCCATTCTTTTTTTTCCTTGCGTAGTTTTCTTTGAGATAATCTCGTTTAGTTCCTTGTATCTTCTTTAACGCTGTCCATATATATTTTACTTCACATTCTGTTCATTCAGGAATTTGTCATATTGCAATTTGGGTGCTCCCCTAGCTCTATTCACTTTTCATAGTTTCACTCTAAGTTTACATATCACTGGAAGCTAGTGATTCCAGTCGTCGGCACTTGGGTATGTTTTGCAATGTAAAACTGAATTCCTTAATCTCTTATTGATACTTATATAGTCGATTCGGTTTTTTGTTTGCCCTCCTGGGCTTCTCCATGTCCATATACATATTGGGTGTTCTTAAAATTAGGTGCTGGTTGCTCACTGGTCTTTTAACGTGTACCACTGGACCCCTTTTTCTCTGCGTTCATTACGAGTTTATAGTTCGCATGAACTCGCAATGAATGCAGAGAAAAATGGGTCCAATAATTCACGGTGAACGATCAGGTAGTAACCAAACACTTAATTTTCCAACTATTTCATCATCTTTCTCCTTGCCGACTTTGGCATTCAATTCTCCCATGACGTTTATATTTTCCTGTGATTTATCTAGCATATAATAAAACATTTTTTTAATTTCGTCTTCCGTAGTTTGTGATGTCGTTGCATATCCAGGGTGATTGAAAAGTAACTCTCTATTTTATGTATGAGTGGCCATACAGGAGTTCTGACTTAAAACCCTGTGACTTTATTCTTTGTGGTTTGTTAAAGAAGAATGTCTACTATATCAAACCAAGACGATGGAAAAGACTTGAAGAGCGAATACAAGATTTTATGTCTTCCATACCACAACAGTTCCTGGTGAAATCAGTTTACACGATTCCTGGACGGCTCGAAAAGCTGATAGTGAAATCTGGTGCCCATATAGAATTTTAAGTAAAACATAATTCTAAATCCGTCCCCGGTATGACGATAAACTCAATCCACGTCATGGGTAAGACGATAAAATACGTCCAACAGCAAGGCCTCTGATCAGGAGGTTTTGAGGAGCGTGGAACCACCTCTTAATTGCTGGTGTTCCCAGGTACACCCTGACCCGGGGTGGTAGCACCTGTTAGGGGTCCCAGCTATGGGCAAATAGTTAACCCCCAAACTGAAGTCAAAACACTATGAAAATATAAAAATAGATTTAATACTTTAATAGAAGAAATACCAGAAAACGAGGGGGAAAAAAGTTCACTTAGATTTCATAAATTTATGTCAATTCTGGTCATCTATTGAAGAAAAATATTACCAGCTATACATTTTGAAGGAAAAAATATTACTAGCAATAAAAATTGTCGACATTAAATAACCCATTGTGGTTGATATACCATAAAACAAAACAAAACTAACATAATTCTAAACGCTATCCTATCATGCCCAGTTCTTGTAAAGAATGTGAAACAGCATACACTATTAAAGCTATATTAACCGAGTGTTCAGACTTTACTCTCTCAAGACAAAAATGCAATATGTATGAGTTCTTCGAGAAAGCAAAAGTGGATGACATAATATTATTTCTTAAAACAGTGAGAGTCTACCAAAAAATATAAATCAAATAAGAATGTCAATAAAATCAAATTCTCTATAAACTGCATATCTGAAAGGAAATATTAATGAAACGAGACTCTCGACAAAAAACATTCTTTACAAAAATACGTCAATGAAACCAAATTTACAAACGAATATCCGACAAAGAATACATATTCAATTCATACAAATGTATTGTAAAAATCTTGTCGGCATTAAATATCCCATTGAGGTTGATATACCGTAAAACAATTTAAACCAAACCTATTCATTCTCTGTTTTATATTTATTTGAACAATGGCTCAATGACAGTCGGTTGACACTTGTCGCTCGTGTCTTCTCTTTAGTCAGGGATTAATTCCAAGGTGCCTGACCAACTTTACACTCTTATTTTCTTTCTAGTTTTATTGACAGTCGTTGGATGTCGCTAAGGTGAACACCTGTTCAACATGTCACTACTTAGCGGACGAAAAGTTCATTCCAAAACTTAAACCCCTTCACGCCATTATCTTGTATAAAATATTGTAAAGAATCATGAAGGCCTTCTCCCCGGCGATTTTATTAAGACATCATATCTTATTAGTTGGCTCTTGACTCATCAATTCTTCCCCCTCCCTTTGATAGGATGTATTTATTTCATTCTACATTGTTGCTAGCAAACCGCCTCCCTCGCAATAAATTGAACTGGCGTACCGGTTTTGTTGCCGACTATTATCCACCATATATATATATATATATATATATATATATATATATATGTATGTATGTATATATATTGTGAGACCGGAAACTACCTATACAATAGACTCTTTCAGGCCTGTATTAAGTAGCCGACATAGCACTCTACAGGAGAGTGATGGAGAGTGACACAGAGAGACAGTGAGAGTCTCGTACGACTACCAGTGTCGGACACTAACTTATAGTAAGCTCTGCTTACACTATCTCTGTAACCTATTGTTAATGTATCTTTCTTACATCTAATCCGTGTTCCGTGTTTTACTTCTGTGGGCCCAACTTTGGCACCCATATCAGTGGCGACAAAGATTCTAGAAACGCACTTACGGCGAAACCTAAATACCTTACCAATCCCACATCTGGGTCGACGAAGAATTCTAGAAACGCATTCACGTCGAAAAACCGCAATACCTTGCCAGTCCCACAAAAGTGGCGACAGAGAAGATTCGAGAATTTCGTTCTCACCATATCAATAGCGACAGTACTCGAAAAATACACAAACTCCATGCGTTCCCACAGCAGTGTTGAACGTGAAATTAAGCTGGTATTAATACATTAGCGATTTAAAAGCTAAACACCCAGCGTCTATTCCAATACCAAACGCTAGTGAGAAACTAGCGATTCAACATCTACGGAATATTAAAGTCTGTCCAATACGAGAACGATTTCTACACACCCACATACACAGAAAAAAACAGTTGTTCGTAAAAAAAACTGACAACACAAGATCAAGTACTACCATTATACTCAAGTTTTCGGAAAAAACTATCGAAAACATTTTTATGTAACTGAGTTGAACTCGGGCATAAAATTATTCTCCCCTCAAATTCACTGAGGTGAGTTTTCTTCTTTTTCTACCTTTCTAAAAAAAAAAAAAATACATAAGTGTGGTGAAAAATTATTCAATTACGTTAAAATTACCGGAACCACGGGGGAAAAAAAGCTAAACACACATAATTAGTTTAGTTTAACTATTGTCTGTCCATATTTTTTTTCTGTAAAAGGAAAAAAAAGGAACAAAAATCTATCCAAGATTTTTTTGTGTACCTCCTCTTAGTACACGTGTTTCAAAGCAACAAAAAAGCGCTGTCATTTTTAAATATGGAAGATTTGCAAAATGTAGTTGCCCAAATGTTAAAAATAAATTTGGACCAGCAACAAAAATCAGAAGAAAGACAACAACAATTATTTTTGGATTTACATAAACAGCAAATGGAATTCCAAAAAATTACGCTTCAGAATGCTGAACTACAACCGAAACAACTTAAAGAATTACTCGTAAATGCATTAAAAGGCTCAAACTCTGAATAAAATACAATATTCTCCCAGAGTATAATCTACAATTCAATAGAAACCTTTGAATACGTACCAGAGAACAGCAAAACGTTCCAGGCTTTTTACAGGCGCTACGAAGATATTTTCAACGCAGACTGTGAACAATGGCCCAGTAAAAAAAGGTACGTCTTCTATTGAGAAAACTGGCAACTACAGAACATAGTACTACCCAAGAAAACGACTGACTTGGATTTTTCAGAGACGATTAAGCTTCTATCGGAATTATTCGGGCCTAACACAACCTTGTTCCACAAACGTTGGAAATGCCTGAACACAAAGACAACCAGCAAGATTTTCTAACGGTTGCAGCATCGGTGAACAAGCTATGTAATGATTTTAAACTAGCCTAACTGACTGCCGATGATTTTAAGTGCTTAATTTTCGCACAAGGTCTAGTATCTGCAGAAGACGCCGAAGTCAGACGACGGGTACTGACTAAGCTTGAGAACGAACAAGGACTGACTCTCCAAAAACTGGCAGAGGACTGTCAAAGAGTAATATCTGTAAAGCGTGACTCAAACACTATCGAGGAATCAGGTGTGACTCAGATTAATAAAATCAGAAGCAAGTCTACCTCCTATTCCCCTCAAAAAGACAAAAGACAAATCTCATGTCCTAAATTCCGCAGTAACCAAAACACAAATAAGTTAAAGAAACCGCCCGGACCATGTTACAATTGTGGTAAATGGCATTGGATGAAATTCTGTCCAGTTCAGAGCAAAAAATATTGCAAAAATTGCAATAAAAGTGGTCATACTTTAACTTCGTGCTGGTACGCCAACAGAACGAGAAAACCCAAAAATAAAATCGGGCAAGCTCAATCTGACAATATTGTTGATAGGAATTTAAGAAAATATGTAACTGTGGATATTTTCAATAAGTCCATTAAATTCCAGCTTGACTCGAGTTCTGATATTTCAACCATTAACTGGCGTACTTGGCGAAAATTGAACAAGCCGACTTTATTAAAAACGGATAAAACAGCAAAATCTGTAACTGGCGAAAATATTAACATTTTAGACGAGGTAATACTTACAGTAACACTAAATGGAGTTACCAAAAAGCTCAAAGTCTACGTATTAAAAACTTCAGACAACTTATTTGGAACTGATTGGATAGAAAAATTCAATCTTTGGGATTGCCCAATGAGTACATTTTGTCACAAGATACAAAGTACAACGTCCAATTTGGTAAATCTAAAAAAGGAACTCAAACAACAATTTCCCCAGGTTTTTTTCTGGCGGCCTTGGGAAATGTACTAAAATGAAAGCTAAGTTCAAGGTGAAGGACGGTGCACAACCGGTATTCAAAAAGAAACGGAATGTCCCTTTCGCTGCTCTAGAGCAAATCAACAAAGAGTTAGATAGACTCGAACAAGCAGGTATTCTGTCAAAAAGAGATTTCAGCGAGTGGGCAGCACCTACGGTCTACGTAAAAAAGAAGTCCAATCAAATACGAGTATGCGCAGATTTTTCCACAGGGTTAAACGATGCCTTGCAAGATCACCACTATCCTCTCCCAAGCCCTGAGAAATTTTCAATAAACTCAATGGTGGAAAATTTTTTTCTAAAATTGACCTCTCGGACGCATACCTTCAGATAGAGGTGTAAGAAGAAAGTTCCAAATTGCTCTGCATAAACACCCATAGAGGGTTGTACAAATACAACAGGCTGGCTTTTGGAGTAAAGGTTGCGCCTGCAATTTTCCAGCAGGTCATGGACGCCATGCTGGGCGATCTTGACTACGCAACAGCCTATTTGGATGATATACTAGTTACTAGTAAAACTACGGCAGAGCACCGGAACCATATAATAAACGTATTCGAAAAGATACAAGAATACGGATTTAAGGTCAAGGAGGGAAAGTGTGACTTTTTCTTACCGGAGATTAAATATTTAGGACACATCATAAATAAAGATGGTCGTCGGCCGGATCCAGAAAGAGCCAACGCGATCAGAAACATCCCGGCCCCAGATAACGTTCAAGCGTTACAAAGCTTCCTCGGCCTAGCTAATTTTTATCATGGGTTCATTAAGAACATGCAAAATTTGAGAGGGCCTCTAAACCAACTTTTAAAAAAGGACAAACCATGGTCATGGACCCCGGAATGCCAAGACGCATTCGAGAAGATCAAGAAAACTCTTACTTCAGACCTCTCCCTCACACATTTCGACCCTAGTCTCGACATCATAGTCGCAAGTGATGCAAGCTCGTACGGCATAGGCGCTTGCATATTACATAAACTGCCAGACGGTTCGCGAAAAGCTGTGGCTCACGCAACAATAAATCCCAAGAGGAAAAAGTATTAACAGTTTTATTTTTTCTCTCCTTTTCAAAAAGAAAACTCTTTGGAAGTGGGGTATTGTGAGACCGGAAACTACCTATACAATAGACTTTTCTTTTCCAGACCTATATTAAGTAGGCGACATAGCACTCTACAGGAGGGTGATGGAGAGTGATAGAGAGTGACACAGAGAGACAGTGAGAGTCTCGTACGACTACCAGTGTTGGACACTAACTTATAGTAAGCTCTGCTTACACTATCTCTGTAACCTATTGTTAATATATCTTTCTTACTGTTGAATATTAGCTAGTTTGCCAGTGGTTTAGCACACAAGTAGGCAAATGTAGCCAAAGCCAAACTGACTTGAGTCATTTATGGCAGGTAAGTCACTTGACTTCTACACTTACATCTAATCCGTGTTCCGTGTTTTACTTCTGTGGGCCCAAATTTGGCACCCACATCAATATATATATATATATATATATATACATATATATATATATATTATAACATATAGTTTTAAGGTATGCTATATTTATGGGAAAAAGTGCTCAATATCAGCGATAGAGAGAGTGTATATAAATATGAAAGTGGACATTGAGTTCAACACCCGGAGGTCTGTTTCATGCTAAACGCAATCGTTAGACCTGACGTGATATAAAAGTTTTCAAAAATGTATTTTCTATATAAAAATAAGTAATGAAAATATACATAAATTTTAGGTACCTCCACTTGGTCGCGTAAAATCATTATAGCATGATGAAAAAAAGCTCCAAACTCAATAAAAACAATTTTTTTCATTAAAATGTTTATGTTATTATTAAGAGGAAATACCAGAGTATTTTTATATTATTTTTTGAAATTTTTCACTCCTTTGTAGCACATTCGAAATTTTGGTTAAAAATCTTGTTTTATTTTGCGTTTTTTTTTCCGGTGAAAATACATTGATTTGGAAATTCTTGCAAAATTCAAATAATTGTCAGATTCAGAAATGAATTAAATTATTTTTTAATTTATTTTTTTTTTTAGAAAATCTTTGTAATAATATATTTTTTAACATATGTAACCACACAATTACTTATTTTCATGAAATTTCGAGAAATTAAATTTTTAGGACGAGGATTTTTTTATTAGTTAAAACCCTAACTAAAAGTTAATAAAATATTAAATAACTGCTGAATAATGTTTATTTGTAAAAATTACTAGGTAGTTAAAAACGAGGGAAAATAAGTTCGCTTAGATTTCGTAAATTTATGCTAATTCTGGTCATCCATACTAACTATCATCACTTCAGAACGTCAATAAAGATTAAAGAAAATCAGGACCTGTTGTTAACAAATGCTTGCATATTACTTTTTATGCTATAAGTAAGTATTATTTATTTTAATTCAGATTAATTTAACTTTATTTCTTTTTTAATTTTACTCAAATAACGTGTCACAAGTCTATAATTTAATTTTGGAAGATTTTTAAAACCGATAAATTTGTTGTGTTTGCAAATTTCTTAAAATTAAGAAAATGGCTCCTTTTAAAAAAATTTTAAAATATCGAGGGAATTATTTGACATTCCAATCTATATAATTTCTGTCTGAAATACAAAGAATATTTTACTTTCTGGAAATAATAAATTTAGCCATTTAGCTTTCAAAGCTAATATGAAATCTTCAAGAATCCTTTTACATTTTTTAAATTTAATTTTAATCCTTAGGTATCGAAATATTCAGTGGACGTACCTACATAAATACATAAAGCTATCATTATTTTATTGATATGATTGCCTTATAAAGTAATTAATAAACTTTTTTTTTTAATCTTTCAATGTTGAAAGGATTTCGTTTTATGCTTTAGTAACAAAAAATGAGGCATACAAACATTGAATCATTATCATCGAAGTCGGCACAAATGCAGACCAGTTGTTTCATTGTAAATTGGATTGGAAATTGTATTCTCCAAATCATAATACGTTAACAGTGTTGCCCTACCAAATCTCTCGCCACGATGTGCCATTTTTTAATGCATTACTGTAACAAATTATCACACAGGCAAAGAGAAATTGTGATGTTATAATACAGATGATTGTCGATTTTATAAAATCTTCAAAGAGGAATCAATCTGTGTTTCTTCAATAATCTGGTTGGAACGCCTGTAAATATGCTTCATCTATGATCACCTTCCACATTTAAATGGAGGAGAGTTAGGGTCAATTCCTTGATGTGGGAGAAATTCCCAATAGGTAAAAACTGAAGGAAATGGACCATTTCTAGCAATACACACATGTACGGATGCGTCGGATCAGGTTAAGCGCAGCCTTAGGCTGAACTTACCATCGCGCTGAGAGACATAATGATGCTCAAAGATAACGTGCTGTCATTATGGACTTTCCCTTCAAGACTTTTTCTCTTCAAAATATAGCTTCAATAAATATGGATTCTGTCTACAAGGACTTCTCCCATCAAAAGTGTAGGTCAGTCAACCTGTTTTTCTCGTCAAATATGTATTGATTTATTTATAGGGATTCAAATAAATGGGCTCTATTTTTGCTGATAAATTTTTATGATCAACTGTTTTAAGCCCGGCTTTGTTGATTAGGGACCGCATGGACGTATATTTTGTCTGAAATGTAGAAAGGTGATAACAGTGTACCTACCTAGAAAAGGCGAAAAGGGATGCTCTACTAATATTGGTCCATTGTCCCAAGAACGAATTTGATTCACATTCAGTTTTCTGCTACATTCTGTTTGAGTCAACCTTCGAATAAACATTGCCAACATAGGAAAGGATAGAATAATCAAAATGCGCACACACTGTTATGACAAATTTGACAAATAAATCTGAAGGCGCATAGGAATAGCGAAAATGCCTTTCAGAAACTAATCAAGAGAGACGAAAACGCCTCTAGAAACAAAGAAATGTTTACTGAGTTCGTATTTAATATCTAATCTCCTATATGCCAGTCAATGCTGAACAATCTCTTCACGGATGAAGAAGAGAAGGCTTGAAGCGACAGACCAATTCAAAGGAGATTTCCATCTGAACTTTCATGAAAAGAGGTTTAAACGATAAATACAAGGAAACTGGTACCTACAAAAAAAAAGAGTGATAAGTTGTTTTTTTAACGAGGAAAGAGGGCTTCGAAAATTTAACACACACAGGACATTTAAATGAAGAGAATCAGAGAGAAACATTGAGTAACCGACTTTTGAGTAGAAAAAAGTATAGAGAGATGGAAAAGTGCCTAACATTACTTCAATAAAAAAAGGACCTTGTGGAAAGCCCTATTCGCCAACTCCCTTAAAAAGGGTATCACATAAAAGAAGAGATCGGGTGCTTTTTCTGTCATTCTTTGACCTTAGATGAGGCTTGTATTTACCATTTCGAATCCGAAATGTACGGAGAGTGGAAAAAATGGAAACATCGACCATCTCCGATACCCCCTTAAAATTCAAGTCGGTGATGTTTGCAGGGAAAATGGTGGCCTGCATTATTATTTTTTTTCTTGAGATTCAGACATCTACTCCGCCGATCTCTTGTATCAGCTTGACGAAATAAAACTCAGCATGAGAAGCAGGCAACAGAGGAGCTCTTTCAACGAAAACAATATTGCAGTCCTCGAGTATTGTACTTACTAAATTTTAGCATCAAAGCTGTTAGACATTGGGAGTATAATGGACATCTTTCAAGAGAAAATGCGAATTGACTAAAGATCAACATTTGAATTTTTAAAAAAATCATTTACTTATGAAGCATGTTAAATAACCGAAGCTTTTAAAAATAGATAAATGAATTGTCTGACCAGTGTCTTTGAAGAGAAAATGCAAGTTCATTGATCAAAACTTTCAAATAGAAAAACTAAACCTTTGAAGTGAAACAGAAAATTGATTGGCCAGCTTAACACTTTACTTTCTACTTTGATAGAAAACAGTTTCTCTTACCTATCTAGCTGATGGGATTAGAGACCTCTGTGACATTTAATGACAAGAATAAAACCCAGAACTAAATCACAAGTAATGTCGGTGACCCCGTACTAATATTTATCCATATATGATAATAAAATAACCACATCCTATTTCCCACAATAATAAAACGTTTTTAGCGCTAACGGCTGAATTATTCTCAAAACCTGGTCAGAGGCCTTGATGCCGGATGTAGGTTATCGTCATACCAAAGACAAATGTATATTTGGTCGAAGATTATTATTTTCACAAGAAAAGGACTTTTGGTTGAAGCAATTCCAGTTGTTGCGCACAGCAAATAACACATCCGTTTTTATCCTTATACGAGATAACACTTTCTAGTTCTCTCATGCAATCTATTGAAAGTGACCCTTTCACGTGAAAATAGTTTTCAGGGCTATCATACTCTCTATTGTAATTCATCTCTTGTACAAGAATATACCTTCCAGAGACATCATACTCTTTAACGATTGTAAATTGATACTTATGAAAGAGATTAGTTTTCAGGGCTACCATACAATGTATTTTAAACTGACTCTTATACAAGGCAGTAGCTTTCAAAGCTATCAAAATGTTTAAGCATTACAAATAAGCTCCTAAACGAACAGCTTTCAAGGTTATCATGCTCTCTAGCTATAGCAAACTTATCTTCATGTTGTTAAATAATAGTCTAGTAGACTATTATTTTTAGGGGGAAGTGTATCTGTGCTCTGAATTCCTCAGATTTACCTTATGGATCAAATACAAGTCTTAATAAAGGAAGTCGATTTCATTGGCTGAACTAATGTGGGAATCATAGATATAGACAGCTTTTTCAGGGAGTTGGTTCTTAGATTCAAGCAATGTAGGCGTGTTGACTTTCGTGTCTGGAAACTGCTCTCCAGTGGAGGGAGAGAACCACCCCACTGGTTTGTTAGAAGATCTATACGTCGATGTTAAACTAGCTAAGTTAAAATTCCCTGTGCTGAGGTCCTTTCATCTCTAAATCAAAACAATTATTGATCACTAGCCGTGAAAGAAGGTAACGTTATTATCGACTTCAAGCCGTCTACCAAGAGCTCTCCAGTGTGAGAGGGCTTTAAAACACACACGAGGCGAATTTTTCACAGTAATCATATCCTCTAGCTATTGGAAATTAAACGGGTGAATAGCTTTCAGGGTTGTCATGGTGTCCTTTTGTTTCCATTTTCAATAAAACTTCATCGGTGCTCACGTGGTTGGCACACGGTGTGTTTTCTGTAGAACGACATTTCTATGGCACAAGTCACTTTTCCATCTGTGATGAGATGATCCAGGATTCACTGCCATATAGAAGGACCGATATTACATAACCTTTCAGTACTAGAAACTTTCTCGGGCCCAGTTTGTGAAAGGACTAACATTTGCACTGCCTATTTGTAGTGGGGAGTAGAGACGTTGGACCCTGACAATAGGTAGGGCCTGACTCAATGTTTCTCAACATTCTTTTTACTTTAGAACGCACTTCTAGAATAACTAAAACTCTGGAGGCACTTTAATTTTTTTTTAATTTGTCTGAAATTGAAAAACAGGAAAATAATAAAGAATTCTCCTAAAATCAGCATTTCATATTAAGACATTATATTGTATATTTAAGTGTGTTTGTGCAAAGCTTGTACTTGATGACATTTGGCAAAGAAAATTACTTTTAAAGATTGTCATTTTTGGTTTAACATCCCCAAACAGGATTAGCGGTACAGTTTTCATTTAAAGGGATTTATCTACTATTTTTTTAGATAATGATACAGCATCCATTTTAAAATCAACATAACAAAGACTTCACTTAGAAATGGAAGCCATGTGCTTAGTGTCTACAGTTTTTTACAATGAAGATTTTTTAAATATAAAAATAACTCATAAATTACTCTTCTGTTGAAGCGCACGTGGCCACATTTCAAGGTGGATTAGTGCGCCCGGGCGCACCGGTTGAATAACGCTGACATTTCAGTATGTACCTCTACTTGCTCGCTGAAAAAAAAACAGCATAGGACAATGAAAAAGACCCTAAACCTTATATAAAGAAGTTTTATCGTCAAAATGTTTGTTATTATTAAGAGGAATGACCAAAGTATTTTTTTATTATTTTATTAAATTTCTTAATCCTTTCTAGCACGTTCAAAATTTTGGTTAAAAATCTTGTTTTTTGGGGGTTTTTTTACGTCCACGGTCGACGTAATATTTATGATTAGTGTTTTTGCGCCATTTTCTTTTTCAGGTGAAAAACAAATTAATTGGGAAAATCTTGTAAAAATCAAATAATCTTCGAATTTTAATGAACTTTTCAAAACTTATTCCCAAATAAATGAAATTATCTTTGAATTTTTTTTTTTAGAAAATTTTGGTAATTATTTTTTTTACATATTTTACACCAAACCCCCACTTAATTAATTTCATGAAATGTTTGGCAATTATATTGCAATCTCGATTTTTTTATTAGTTAAAAGCAGGACTCCTATTTTTTTTAAACAGGACCCCCAGTTACCGAAAATCTGCTCTAAATCATAAAATAAAAATACAATGAAATTATGACATTATTTAAGTAGAAAAACTTATAATTGTTTTCATCAATAAGATTTATAAAGGTTACTATTGTCTTAAGAAAAAAATCGGTGAATAATGAATATTTAAACGAATTGTTTTCATTTCTTTTAAATTTTAATTATAATAATTTAAATCGTTTAAAATTCTGCATTACTTCAATCTGGTTCGGTGATATTGTTATTAAGTGAAAACTATATTTACGAATCAAATATTGAGAAGCTTAATAAAATTCGTGCACCCACAATATTTTAAAAATATTTTATAATTTTTTTTCGTTTATAAAACTTCCCATTCTCATAAGTATGGATGTCCATCACATGTTTTAAGAGTTATTCTCACTGAAAATTTGCCCGTTTGCAATTCTTTCATTTTCATTTCTGTGTTAATCAACCCATCTTTTCAAATCAACCCATCAAAATTTTAAACTTTAACATTTAATGTAATTTTTAATTTTTTAATTCCTATTTCCCTAAATATTTTTATGTATTTATTTTCACTTCAATTAAGTATTTTAAGTTAAATAAATTAGCTGGATATAAACCCAATATTATTTCTCCTAAAAAATAATTTTTACTTTAACTTAAATTAAATTTTTCTTATTCAATTTATATTTGAAGTCCTTATTTTTCTAATTTGCGCGTCATTTTGAAATTTCCTTTTAATTTTTTTACTTTAACTCTTAAAAATATTATTTTTGTTAGTAGTTTTTTACTTTTTAAGTTTATTCTTTTTTGTGAGAATTATTTTGATAAAAAATGTAAGACTATAAATAAATATATACGTTTTAGTAACTAAAATTCAGATTCTGATCTTCATCAATGATCTCCCCGATATCACCAGTTCCCAAGTCGGCGCTTATGCAGATTTACTTTTGTCTCAGTAAGAAGTCAGACGGGTCCGATAAAGTAGAAGACTCGAAAAGAACCTCGAATCAGTGGTTAGCTGGGGCAAGGAATGACTTGTAAATTTGAACACCTCCAAATCAAGACTGCTTTCCTTTAATATTTGGTCTATTCAAATCGTGTAACTAAGGTTGTGTTGAACGAACGTGCTTCTAGTCCATTTCATATTAACGCAGGGCTACCTCAGGGCCCTATCCTCGGATCCACACTGTTTTTGATCTTCATCAATGACTTTCCCGATATCATCAGTTCTCAAATAGGTGTCTATGCGGATCATGAAACTGTTTACTCATGTCTTAATAGCAAGTCCGACAGATCCGATAAAGTAGAACTGGCAACTACTCTCGAAAAGGACCTCGAATCAGTGGCTAACTGGACCAAAAAATGGATTGTATATTTGAACGCCTTGAAAACAAAATTGCTTTTTTTTTAATCACTACAGAGCATTTTTTTTTTTTTTTTTTTGCCTATTTTGCTTTTTCTGCCTGTCTTCATCATGGCGGATGGTAAACTCCAGGAGAGAAACACGATGCGCCTTCTTGGTCTCACCTTTTGACATAAAGCGGACCGATTGTACCAAACCAATTGTTACCCCCCCTACGGTATGCAAAGTCGGTTCACTGTGTCGTACCAGAAAATCTTTCTTGTTCTGTATCCATCTTGCATATTTATAAATCTACTCTTCGTTCGTGTATTAAATACTGATGCCATATCTGGTCTGGTGCTCCTGCTGTTCATACAAAGATTCTTGACAAAATTCAAAGAAGGGTCTCTAATGTAACCCCGATCCTGACCAGGCAGCTATTGTAATTGATAATGACATGGAATTTAGACTTCAGTCACTTTCTCACCGATGTGACGTGGCTTCCGTCTCTCTTTCCGACAAATATTTTCATGTCAACTGTTATGGTGAGCTATTTTTTTCATGTTGCCCCGACTACATGAATTTAAGCGTGCTACTAGATTGGCATCTAAGTCCAATCCTTTTACTATTGAAATATTTAAATGAAACTTCCGCTTCTACTTTAAAAGTTTCTTTTCTCGAACTTATCACTTGCGGATCTCCTTTCCGATTGCTTACTTCCCCGATAAGTACAATATCCTATCTTCTAACTGATTGAAACCTGTTCCTTTTTATGTCCTTTCCTCGATTATTCCAATTTTTTTCATTCTCTTCCACTCTATGAGGCCCCTTACGTTCTAGTGGCATTATCGCCTTGTTTAAGGTGAGATGACTAAAAAAAGTTTTAGTACACAGGCCATATATTGCGGGAATCAAGACAGAAGAAATCGGAATTACGAGATTCTCTTCCTTGCTAAGAAATGAAATATTGATTGATTTGGTCTTACAGCTTATCAACATTTGGGGCGCTATTTAAAGCCGGATCAGTTTTCAGATTGTAGGAGAAATTAAACGAAACATCAATCAAACATTAAAATCCTATTAGAAAGGATCCGCATTCTTAAGAAAATTTCTCTTAGCTTAATTATTCTCTACCTTTTAAAACTTTTTTTAATTGTTTACTTTTAAGATATTAAGTTACATTTTTTTCCGAGATAGGAATGTGGCACACTTCAGGAGTTGGCAGTTTAGTAATTAACAAATAGATGGGAAACCTGAGAGTAGGAAAAAAAGTAACCAAAATGAAAAGTTGTTTTCAGGAAAGAAAGTATTTATTAGTGGACTGACCTCATCGTGGGAGCCCGGAACTGCTTTTATGGCAACTCACTGTTCTGAATTAACTGAAGTATAAAATTTGAGGTTTGTTCGCTCCAATTTTACGTTTAGCAAGACTCTCCACATATGAATGAGGATCTTAAAAACTTGTCGGTATATTTCTGGTGGAACAGGATGACGCCTTGATTTAGTTTTTTGTTTTTTCTTAATGTTCACTCTATATAAGACCCAAGAGCCACTCAAGGCAGAGGATTGCCGAAAGAGTTTGTTATGTGAGCGGAAAGAATAAGAGATGAAAGAAGTGCAGTTTATCATGTTATGTGGGGAAGATAACGGTTAAGTCTCAACTTGAAGAGGTTAAGATTATAGTGATCGGGGAAGCATCATCTTGGGAGTCGGTTCCACAAAGTAGCTGTTCGATGGGAATAAGCTGTTCGAGTTAGACTTACTTCTCACTAATGGAATGCGGAGGGAACGAGGGTAGTAGGCTACTGAGTACATGCCATGGCGGACTTTAGATGTGAAGCTCTGAACTGGTGGAACTAAGCAATATAGCGCTTCTGAACTATTTCAGTGGAAAGCGAGAGACTTGCAACGATTCGTACTTTAGAAAGGAATTGCATGTAAATGTTAAAACCTTTTAAATTTTTTATTGGTGACAATAAGAATACTTACGAGTTCAAAAATAATGATAAATTATCTTATGGGGGGTATCCCAACAATAATTTAGCGATCATGGTTCTCCACAACTTCCTATCTTTTGAAGCTGTAGGCAATATTTAATCCCTTATTATTCCTCTCACTCCCTGTCCTGTCATCCATTTATATAAGCTTAGGTAAGTTATTTGATGTTTCTCTCTGTCCTTCTTACCTTCAATGTTCCATGGTTGTCAAATTCTCCAAATCCTCTTTCCTCATTATGTCCTGAAGGATTTCTTTTCCTAATTCTAAGTTCTTTTTGTTCCTATTTTTCTTAAAATTCGCATGTTACGCCTATGGTATTCTAGGATTCTTTCTCTTGCACCACATTTCTCTTACCTCAAGTCTCCTCTTCATTTGACAGGAAATCGTTCGGCATTCACTTCTACATAAGAAGATTTATATTATCTCGCCGTTTAGCACTCTTTTTTTTTCTAACAAATTTTTTCTGTTTCATAATAGTTCGCTTAACTTTTGCAATGTATTTTTCGCTATTTCAATGCTTTTTCGAATTTCTGTCTCATTTTCTATCATTTTCTAGAAAAAATGTCTGTACTTTCTTAATCTTGACGCCTCCAACCGCTAAAATTGTTACAAAAGTTGTTTTTTCTTTTATATTTTCAATTACGAAAAGTTTGCGAGTTGTCTTTAGAAGGTTGAAAGTGATATTGCTAAAAAAAAATCGAAACATGAAACCAGGACAGAAAGTATGCGGATATAGTTTAAAATTTCAAAAGCCCAGAAGACGATAAAGTTAAAAAAAAAAAAAAAAAAAAAGCAAGCGATAATGATGATACTGATAGAAAAAAGTCTTAAATGATATTTTTTAGTTTTGTTGCCTTACCAAGAAAAAGTGTCGGAAAAAGAGATAGAGTTCGCTATAGAAAGTAAAATACAAGTAAATTCGGGAAAAATGGCTCATTGGTTTAGTTTCATCTTTTATTATGACCCGGGGTTGTAGCACTTGTTAGGGAGCTATGGGCAAATAGTGAACTCACAGACAAAAATCAAAACAATAGGAAAATACATTTTTTATAATAAAAAATACCGGTAGTATGTATTTATAGGGGAAAATTACCACCGACACATTTTTATGGCAAAAATGGTCATCAGTATATTATAGGTAGGTACCTCTACTTTTTCGCTGAGTGAAAACAGCAGAGCATAATGAAAAATGCCACAAACTTAATAAAAATAAAGTTTTATCGTCAAAATGTTTATTATTATTAAGATGAAAGACCAAAGTATTTTTTGATTATTTTTTAATCTCTTCTAACACGTTCGAAATTTTGGTTAAAAATCTTGTTTTGGTTACGTCATCGGGGTAGATAGTAAAATTGAAGACATAGCATACAGAGTTATTTTTTTTTAATTGCTATTATTGATCTCATTTCATAAAGACACTTCTCGTTTGTTTTTCTAAGACTATTTGGTAAAAAAAAAAAGCATGCAGCTAAGTAATTATAATTTAATCATGAAATGACGTCATTCTCTTGAATTAATTGTAAAATTTGAATTTTTATATTTAGATTCCAGCATTAAATAACCCATAATCCGCTAAAGAAAAGCAAGTAACTAAACAACATTTTTAAATATTTGTGGGTTACCCCACATGACTTTGACAAAATGCCTGCCAGGGGTTGTGGGGGGGTGCGCTCTTTATGTCTATAACCTTTCTTTCTTTTTTAGCTCTGGATTTCAGATGTAGTCGCATGTAGATAAAGACGCTGACGCGGTGGGGTACGTTCCCTCCCTTGGACCTGTTGACTTTTGAACTTTTTCACACGCGCATATGCACAAATATATCCATCACACACGCATGTTACACACATAAACAAGCACATGCTTCTTATAACTTGCTTTAATGGCTTTTTTTATTCCCTTTTGTTAGAATTGTCTACACAGTTAATTCCTTTTGTTAATACATGCATTGTTTGTTTTATATCCATTGTTTTGTGTTACTCATTTCTACCAGGACTCACACTGAGTCCGCCAATATTGTTTGCAGAATATGTAGTCCATGATCCCGTATCCAGTGTGTATTCCCTATAACATAATGTTGATTAATACCTGCCTAAACATACCCCCCCAGCACGTCCTTAAAAAAACATTCTACAAACTGAAGAGAATTGTTGATTCAATGGAAGATAACATGGTGATAAGTTCTTGACAACAAATGATCAAAGTTGATATTAGCTCGTGACAGCTGTGCCACTAGAAGCACATGTGAAGAGTTTTCAGTTTCAGATCACCTCAGTAAAAAAAAAGCAAAAAAAAAAAATGGGAAATAAAAACAGAAACTGAAGAAAAAAGAATATCAGTTACTGAAGACGTAAAACAATCACACACACACACGCACGCCCACACGCACACACAAACATGAAGGTATGAGTCCTATGAGTTTAAATATCTCTGTGTGTTCATTTGATTCTGACGTGTTTCCAATTCTTAGTTAGCATCGAAGCCTTTTTTTTTTCTCGATAGGAGTAGATAGTTTTGCCTACAGTCCGGTTCACACTCCTTCCGGGACTTTTGAACAGAAGTAGAGGTTTATCCTTTCCTGTTTAGGGTTAATATTGGGTTTCCGGTTCTTTCTAAAGTCTTTTCATCCTCCTTAACTCCCACTAACCCATTGCGTCTTAGTAGCATTATCCCCTTGCTACGGATATAATCATTAAAAAAGAAAAGAAGAAAGGGTGTAACTCTTTCTAACGAACGTATATTGTCTTCTGACAAGTGATAGTCCCTTCTTCTCACTTTCCTTTAGCTGTACCTCTTGATAACGACCCTACATTCTGTCTTCTTACCATTAATAATTAGTTCTTTCTTTTCAAAGTACTAATGAGAACGTAAGACAACCAAATATATGCTGACAACTAAATATTTGTCCCTGAGGAACATTTTGTAACAGAGCATATAAAAGTGAAGATTATTTTTTATGTCTGCAAAGAAAATCTTCATTATGAAAATAAATCTTATTTGCCAAGTTTTTATGCCAATTCAAGAATCATTTTTCGAATGGGATCTTTTCACCGTTTCGTTTATTTATAGAGAATCTTTAGTAATGAAAAGGGTTTTTTATAGTGTTCATAATGAGCATATGTTTAACTTTTAAACGGTAGGAAAACATTGCACGAATATACACCCGAAACGGATGAAAAATAAAGAGAAAATTAATTTTTTTTAAAGTATTATTTTTATGTTTATTTTCGCTTTCATTTATTTTATTTTTATTCCGTTAGCGCATTTTGCGCCGCTGCATTGGTCACCACTCCCCTCCATATCACAATTGTGGTTCATGGTAACATTCAGGGCAGAATACTGCAATGGATCGCCAGTTCTTTTTGTATCAGGGATGTGGAGGTTGCCCCGTACCTCCTCTCATAGATGGATTTGTTTTTTGGGTTTTTTTTTTAAGTTACCTACTTCTAACCTTTGCCTAAAGAGGAAGCAACTACAAGACAGCAGATGGTTCGAATTCAGAGTTTTCTTCTCCTAGACTGGTTGCCACCCAAGGTTATAGGACCCAGTCTGTCCTTCTATTTTACTCGTAGCTCGGAGGAAATGAGATGGATTCGTCCCTTTTCAAAGGGTTTTAGCACATAAGACTGGAATTCGAACCCGGCTCTCCGATCTTCAAGCCAAGATGCTAACTCAACTTTGCCTCCCTTTTCACTTTAATTCCATAGAAAACTATTAGCAAATTATATTTTAATTCTATTTTATTAGAAAAAAAAGAAAATATAATAAATGTCATGATCCAAAATGTAATATTTTTAACAGCCTGATACTTCTTGAAAGATTCTATGCGCAGTGAAGATATGCAAGCAAATACAAACAAGCTGTTATATATTCATATTTATGAACACTAATGGATATGTCCCAATCCTCATGAACACCTAAGATACTATTGCAAGTGGGATAATATGCTGTCTAAGTAGTTCACCACGAGCAGTGGTTTACCTACTTCACGCCGCTGGCGAGTATTGTATTTTGTTGATGTTATAAAGATTACCATTTCATTTCCAACCTCCATTTTTGGTTATTCCTTATTCAGTAACCTTTTCTAGGTTACAATATGAGCAAAGAATTTCAACAAAATCTAGTGGACAACAAATAAAATTTTATGAACATTATTCAATTTTTCTGTATTAATGCATGAGTGGAATGCTCAAAGGCAGAGACGACAGAAAATCCCACACTTCCGGTGTTCATTTTACACGCTGATAGTTCTTCATTCTTTGTACTTTGAGGTTTAGCAACCACTTCACCGTAAAATACTGGGAAGAGAGGATACCTCTTACACAGGAAACATTTGTTCTTATAATAAATAAGAGATGAGCCAAATGCATGCTGTTCCTGAGATGAGGTATTGTAACTATTTATATTATTCGGACTGTTGTCTTAATTTCTAATGCTGTATTCACATTTCAACCGTTGTACATTCTGGACTTCTTCAGTATGATATTAGAATTTCGAACGGAACCCTTTATTTATTCCATGGGAGTAGATTGCTCTAATTCCACCTGCCATGCTTTTTTTTGCTTTTTTTTTTTTTTTTTTTTTTTTTTTTTTTTTTGATATCACAGTTTCAGCTAATTCCCTTTACTAATTCAGCTCTCCAAGTTTTTGTTCCATCTGCTATTGCCAGGTATTGAACACAAAACTCTTTGGGTTAAATCACTTTTTGGATTACTCAACGGACGCTTTTACTCCAGTAAGTGACTTGACCCAAAGACGACTGACAAGGTAGAGGTTTTTTAGCTAATTGTTATTGTTTGCGAATAAGTGATATTTTTTTATTCCTCAAGTCGCCATGATCATGTTTAAACGTCTTTAACCATGAAATTGCTGCCATTGGTTGATTATAACTTTACATAAAAGTGCATTTGGTCACGTGTCCTTAATTAAGTGGCCAATGAGTATAAATCATGAGTCTGCCTATTGCTGATTCAGGTGTGATCTAAGCTTGCGAATGAAATCTATTGTTATAAAATACGATATAGATTTTTTTTTAATGATTATAATCCACATATCCACTAGAAAAAATTTCTGCCTTTTAAAGCATACCCCTTTTTTTATTTTATTTAAACGTGATAAGCTCAAAGGCTTATGATGGTTAATACTTTTTGAAGTAGTTAACTTTTTTTTAGCCATTCGAGTTCCTGTACGTGGTCGACCTTTGGAACGGCTGTTGCAAATATCGATGTTCGTATCACAAAACTAGATGAAAGTGGTAACCTCGCCAGAGAAATGCTTATATGCTTTTACAAATGCGTGACTTTTTTTTTTTCGGAATAGCCAGTTTTCGATTCAAATCTACTGTGTTTTGTGCTGTAAGAGATCTTGTCCTATGTCTTGCCGATGCTTTTGGCAGAAACACCTAAATCAAAAGAATGCCTTTCGAATGCGCAGTCAAAGAAATATCATGCGTTTCATCAGTATGCCGTCCAAGTTTATTCTTGACGGAGTCAAAAGTTTCAGAAATTTCTTACCTCTCTGGATATTCTTTTGCGCCGGTCCTCAAGCAATAAAATCACCATTCATTCGAATTTCATTGTCTTGTCTTATCCTACAGACTTGAAAGCTTTCATACACAATTTCTACATCTCAATTGTCCTAACATAAGGACTACGTTTTCCTGTTATAATCATAATATCAAAAGCCTTCTTTTCTCGATTATTTAACCAACACAAGCATTTCGTTTTGATCATATATTGTAATGACTGGTGAATATAAATTCATTTAACCATTCCTATATACTTATTACGTTACCAAGTCCATTGTATGTATATATGTTTGAGAGAAAACGCCTAATTTATATATTTAGTGAACTCGAATGCGACAATAGTTTGTTTATGCAACGAATTAATACAATATAAAAGACATAGAAACGAAAATGAATTATGGTCTTACTTGAGAGCTGTACCACTAATTTTCTGTAGGTCATTTCAGACGAAAGAAAATGGAGGTATGGAAATGCAGGTGCTGTCGTTTAGACAAACTGGCTCCAACTATACATTACTTATCCAAACTGCTACATGACTTATTTTTTACCCTTTGACATACGTATAAATTAGAGCTGAGTCAGTAGCGAATAAGTTTTGCAAGGCGACGCATAGAATCGTTGATTAAGCAAGTTAGAATTTCCCAGTCATGGTGTCATTTCCTTACTTCTAGCGTAGCAAAAGAGTCAAGGTAAGCAAAGGAAGATGGCAGTGTTTTGTCTGTTTTATCCTTTATCTACGAATTTATATAATTGAAAATTATGGACAAATTTGAAATTCATTGATTTGAAATTTAGTTCGGCGAAATTATTATTTTTAATGCCTTGTTCCTTTAGAGCGTAGGCAATCATGGTTCTCCAGAGACTTATTTTTGGCTTGAGGAAAATATCTGAGAATTTTCCATTGCCTTACATAGTTTTGAGTTCACAGTTACCCTTCTCCTTCACTGGTTTCCACTAATGCTAGAAATCCGAGTCTACCTTGCTATTGAACCCATAGATGGAGGAAGAAGAAATAGATCCATACTTTCCCAAAGGTATTTGTGCGAAAGTGAACGCAGCTACCGAGGTCGGAATTTGAATTCGGCTCTCGGTTTACAATTTCCTCGCCGATAGCAGTTACGCTACCAGCACAGTTTAAAATAAATTGGAAAGGGAAAGTTAATGCTTCTTATACGTACATGTCACTTAACTGTTATTTACATTTTATATGCCCCTCCCCCCCACACCGTGCTCTTTAAGTGTCTCAAGTATA
The DNA here is from genome assembly GCA_963932145.1 of Acanthosepion lycidas. Lineage (NCBI taxonomy): Eukaryota > Metazoa > Mollusca > Cephalopoda > Sepiida > Sepiidae > Acanthosepion > Acanthosepion lycidas. The sequence continues at coordinate 17,811,112 of OZ010577.1, forward strand.
AATTTCGATAAGAACTTCAGGCAACAAGAACTGAGCCGGGAAATACTACTAGTTCTATTTTCTCTTTATAGCTCAAGGGCAGGAATTCTGAACTTGAGCAGTAACGCTCTCTTTAGGGATGATACGAAGCTTCAAGAGGACAGTAAGTGCCGAGGAGTTAGAACGTGTTATAATTTCAACAGCGTAGTAAGAAGATTTGTTTTTAAATCATTTCCCCCTAGGATAGCCAATAAAGGGTAATGGTTACTGAGTGTTAGATAATATGAGAAAAACTACTACTATTAAGGAGAGAGAACAATAAAAGAATGAGAAAAGAAGACAGTAGATAACAATTGACATTGCATTTACATTTTTGGAGATCAATGTTGACTGGGAAGCAAGAAGCTGGAAGAGAGTTCCACAAGTGGGACGTGTGATAGAAGAAACTGTTAGCATGGAACTTGCGGTTACATTTTGCCATTTCAATTGTAAAATATGAGACTTTGCTGACAATCTAGTACTGTGTTTTTAAATTCATAGCGTCTACGTTCCACAGAAAAAAGTTCGTCAGAACAATTACCATGAAAGTATTTATAGAAAAGACACAGGGAAGCTACGTTGCGAAAGATCCTGAAGCCCTGATGCCAGGTCAGGACGAATAACATTGAAAATTTACTGGATGTTATCAACAATCCCTAAATATATAGCAAGAGCAAATATGGTAGCAATATTTAACAGTTTGAACTCTGAGACAAGTCAGAAAATTGGATATATGCATTTATTTATTTGTTTCCTTGATGCGGTCTAGCGGCTTGTGTGGCACATTTATTTTTGTTGCAAAAATGGACATAAGACCATTGAGAATTGTTCATGGACGTGTGTAAAAAGAAGCAATAATATACATATACATATATATATATATATATGTGTGTGTGTGTGTGTGTGTGTTTGCGTGTGTGTTTCTTTCTAGTGATTTCTTGTTCACGATGCTCTTACTTTGACAGACGAATGCAGATTCCACAGGTGGGACATATTTAATTGTTCTAAAACCGCATTCAAATTATTGTACTGTGCCATGTACGGACACTTCATATGCAAACAATTTCTTTCTCGTTATTTTGCTTGTGTATGGAATTTTTTTCTGCTTAACACACAAAGACTGATTTGGTTTTATTCACGAGTGTATCCTGCCTGGCATCGCTTGTCTTTCTCTTCTCTTCTCGTCAGATATGCTTTCCTAACTTCCACTACAATTTAAGGTTGCGAGAAACAGAGTAACATTAGTCATAACTTTCGGGCAGTATCACCATGTGGCTTTAAGTCAATGTAGTTTGAGGAGTTACCTTTAAAGTTCCAGTTGTAGTTAATTCCTGTTGAAAAAGGATAATTCCCGCAACAGACTTTATTCTCCATTTTTAGACTTATTTACATTATATACACCGTTCGGACTGTTGTCCTCTTTATTTACATATTCACCACACTTCAGTCGTTGTACGCTCCTACCTTCTTCGGGTGATATTCGTTGGAATTTTGAACCGAAACCTTTATTTAGTTCATGGGGGTGTAGATTATTCTAATTCCACATACCATACCTTTTTGAGATATCTCAGTTTCAACCAAATTCCTTTACTACCCCAACCGTTCCCTCTGCTATGGTCAGGTATTGAACTCACAACTCTTTGTGTCAAGTCAATTTTTGGATTACTCAACCAACGTTTTTAATCCCAAAAGTGACTTGACCCAAAGAGTTGAGAGTTCAAAAACTTGGAGAGTTGAGTTATTAAAAGGAATTAACTGAAACTAGGACGCTCGAAAAAGTCATGGCACGTGGAATTAGAACAATCTACCTCTGTGGACTAAATAATTGTTTCGGTTCGAAATTCCAACTTATATTATCTGAAGTAGGTCGGTGCGTACAACAACCGAAATGTTGTGAATATGACAATAAAGAAGAGGATGACAGTAGTGACAATATCTCATCTCAGAAATATAGACAGGTTTTAGAGTTCTGCTATTCCAATATATGTAAGGGAGAAAAAATTCTTCAATCTAAGGTACTGCAGTTTCTATGGTCTTCCCCGGTGACCGCCAACTTATGGTCACTGTCGTTGCTATAATGCAACAAACGCGTATGGTTTAAACATAGGAGGCGTCAACTCGCGCAAAGATGGGGGCTGAAGAAAAGGTTATAACCATTTATTTAGACTAAAAGATATACGTACAATGTGAACTTAGGAAGCAAGAATTTGTCCAAATAATTTTCTTCTAAATTCAACAGACAAGATGTATTTGATTATTTTTTTATTATATTTTCCAATATCCGAATAAGACGTTGTTTATCGAGATGGAAATTATAGATAAACTGGCCAAAGTTGTTTTTCTGTTTTGTTTAAGTACACTGATAATGACTTGAACAAAACATATAGAAAAAACTTTGGACAGTTTATTCATAATTTCCATGTCGATATACGTCTTATTCTTAAATAGAAAAAGTATAATAAAATACTAAAAAATAGAACTTGTTGATTAAATTTAAAAAACTTTCTTTGAAGAAGCTCATACGCACACACACACACACACACGTGTGTGTGCGTGTGCATGTGCGTGTGTGTGTGTGTGTGTCATTAAAGACGACTGACAAGTTACTGCGATTAAGCATTTTATTCAATTTTTCTTGGATTCTTATCAATGTTTTCTTTTCTGGACATATCGTGCGTAAAAACTGTCCAAATGTTCCATATATACGAGCGATTTCGGTCAATCTGTTTGCCATTATTAAGGATATTTTTCGGTTTTGTTTTTTGTTTTTTTTTAACTGAATATGTAGATTTTTATATATGTGCATCTATAGTGATAGCAATGTTTTTTTTTTATTTCATAAACACGGTCAGCACCTTGTGTTTGTGTTCGTTTAGTGGTGTGGCTGAAAACATTTATCTTTTATTATATTTCTTCTGGCCACCTTTTTCTTACTTTCTTATGCGTCATTTCTTCGACTTATAGTCGAATCCCAAGGGGAAAATGAAGATGATGTAGCGCCATATTACCTGTAAAAATCAAGTTACTCTTTAATTTGGCTCTGTATCTTATTTGCCAACATATTTATGCTAATTTTCAACTAAAGGTCTCGAGAGAGCATAAAAGACGTTTTTGGGGTTTCAACATGAAATCACCCCCGAGCGCATATCACATTTTTGTTCATTTTTCATATAAGTCCTCAGCGTAATGTATAACAATTTATCTGATTATTAAATACTGATTCACGTGGACAAATATCCTTGTAAAGTTATATATATATATATATATATATATATATATATATATATATATATATATATATATATATATATATATATATATATAGAGAGAGAGAGAGAGAGAGAGAGAGAGAGAGAAAGAGAAGGTTTCGGGACAGCAACATAATGTATAAAAGCGTAACGATTATCCTCTCGTAAGGTGAAATCAACGTGCCATGTTCAATTTCCAGTCGCTTCTTTTTCATTCACTTTGCACTAATATCCTTGTAAATGGCATGAATCCATTTTTTTCAGCTATAGGTAGAATAGCATAACAAACTGGCCCTTTTTTTCTCTCTTGACTGGCAGCTAGTCTATGAGAAAGAAATTCAAACTGAATTCAAACCCTCGTAAAGGCACACTGAACTCTTTAATTTTCGCATGGCAACCGGTCTTCAAAAAAACCGTAGCGAGATTATCTCTACTACGTTATCTTGTCCTAGACACCTTCACTGCTGCTACGGTTGCAGTAAATGTGTGGCTCCGTGTATATGATAGTTTACTAACTTTTTATTTTCTTAAAGAGTAAAATTAATAACAACCGGCCTAGATTGGGAGATTCTGATAAAGAAGGTCGAATCGAATCTGTATCTCCTTTGCCATCAAGGAAACCGTTTCTATAAATGAAATGTGCCTTTTGATTCCTGCCGGCGGGGGCAATCTTTCTTTGGTGGAACTTTTCAGTCTGGGCCGATTGGTACTAATTACACTGTTTAATAAAAAACAGATGTATGTTAAATGTCAGTTTATATGAATCTTCAATAGGAGTAGATAGGTTCGCCTATCATCCAGTTCACACTTCTCCCTTGTCTTTTAAACAGGAGTAGAGGTTTATATCGTGTTCCATGTTTAAGATTGGTCTTCCAGTTCCTTCTAAAGTCTTTTCACTCCCAGTTTACCCCTGCATTTTAGTGTCATTGTCGCTTTGCTTGTGGTGAATTGATTTTAAAAAATGTATCGATCGTGACTTCAAATTCTGTGTCCAGTGGATGCAAAAAATTCTGTGTCCAGTGGATGCAAAAAATTCTGTGTCCAGTGATGCAAAAAATTCTGTGTCCAGTGATGCAAAAAATTCTGTGTCCAGTGGATGCAAAAAATTCTGTGTCCAGTGGATGCAAAAAATTCTGTGTCCAGTGATGCAAAAAATTCTGTGTCCAGTGGATGCAAAAAATTCTGTGTCCAGTGGATGCAAAAAATTCTGTGTCCAGTGATGCAAAAAATTCTGTGTCCAGTTATGCAAAAAATTCTGTGTCCAGTGATGCAAAAAGCCTCGCAATTATGAAACCAAATCCTTTATTCAGTCAATGGAGGTATACTGTTCCCATTTTACTTTCCATGTTTTGGGGCATATTTCACATCAGTTAATACAAATTTTAATCATCTTTTAGCACTATTATAGTAAGGGATTCACTGGCGCTGCATACGTCCGACCTTGTCCCACATCTAAGCTACGCTTAGTAAATCACTACTACAGCTAGGGATTGGAGATGGTTACCAAATGCAATAATAAGCATTTGAAGAAGGCCCCAGAATACAACAGTTGAAACGTTGTGAATAGAACAACCAAGATCTGCATTCTGGTTCAGATAATAAATTATATAATAATGATAATAATAATAATCTCCGAATTATATAATAATGATAATAATAATTTTCAATTATATAATAATGATAAAAACAATCTTCAAAATTCCAATTTTCATTAGGAGAATTAACTGATACGAGATATTCTGTCACATGACCAGCGGAATGAGAAGAACGTATTCTTATACATTGATTTGTTAAGTCAACTTTACTTCATTTTCCCAAATTAATAAAAACCACGCTTGGCTGGTCAGTAACGTCATTGTCGAAACATTAGGATAGAAGCCGTGAAGAGAAGATACTCCTTAGACATATGGGAAAAAAAACAACTTCTTGCAAATGGTATACTGGATTTGTGAATAAGGACAACGTTTTATAATATTCGCTAGCATTTCTTTTTCATTGTCGTGGAGAAGGTACCTAATATTTTTATACAATTTGTTAGCTTGTTCCCTTGTAAAACTTCATTGTCGTTTTTTTCCGATTTCTCCTTAGTCATTCTTTTTTGTTTTCAAGGTTTAGGTAAATATCTATACCTATGGCATGTTCTATATAAGTAAGGTCAGCCCATATATATTTGGTAAACCTAACATAAAATGTTCAGCTCGTAATTCCAACATGGTTACAAAATGCAACAGACAGAAGGCCGGAAATGCTGTGAGTATAACAACCAGGATGAAAACGATAGTCCGACGAAATCAGTGACAATAATGATAGTCTCTCATTTTAAAAATTTAGAAAAACATCTGAGTCGCTTTTTTTGGGGGTGGGGGGAGGCGATGACTTATTAAAAAAAAAGTAAATAAGCACTCAATTTTCTATAGATTTTCTATTGAATACTTAAAAAATGATATAAAAATACAAAGTTATCGTTTCACAGTTTTCTGACTTCTTTCTCCCCAATACATAGAGGTAGATATAAACAGTGTGGATATAGAAATCATTACTGTAAGGTGACTGTTGTTTTCACGATTTAAGTGATCATGAGACTATGCGTTACTCGTCTTTGTGTTGGCTCAACATATAGCCACTGGAAAGTTATGGAAAATGGAAGTGAATTCCTACTACGCTACCAACAACCGCATCAAAACGACAAGTAATAAGAAACAATAGCTATAACCAATCAAGTTTATTTCAAATACTAAAATTTAAAACAAAAGAAATTATAAAAATGAAATAAATAGATAAATATAAATACATACACATATACATTGGCGCCATTTTATATTTTTAATTTCGCGCATGCGCGTTTTTTTTTTTTTTTTTTTTAGAATTTATCGACTGCACAATATAGTAGGTTCAGTTGGGCACCATCTATGAGAAAAAGATCACCATGATGCAATTCACTCCCGCAAAAATTTGGAATCGGCGTGCTGTACTGCTTGGCATTCGCGTCAAAAGCTCCAACACGAATATTTCAGAGTATTTGGGTGTCAATTCGAGGACAGTGGAGAGAATCCGGAAAAGGGTTGGATGAGTCTAATAATGATAACGATGGTATTCAGATTGGTCACTAGTGATGGCGGAGTTATGCCTCTATTCGTCATCCCACAGGGCATCAGGCCTACATCAAGTGTCTTGAGAAGTTAGTGCTGCCCTGGGTGAAAAGGGTGGCTGCTGGATGACCCTGTGTCTGGCAACAGGATTCTGCACCATGTCAAACAAGCAGGAAAACCCAGGTATAGCTGTCAGACAATTTCTGCGATCATACCACCACTCACATCTGGCCACCTAACTGCCCAGACTGCAAACCACTTCATTATTATGCGTAAGGCGCATTTGAACCGAGAGACCAAAAAAACTTTTTGTAACACCAATGATTAACTGAAGGCAAGGATTATGGTAGCGTTTACCAACTTAAACTTCATAGCCAAACTGGTATAGCACGTCAGGCTATATGATGATTCCGTGTCGGAGGACGCATATTTTCTATGAAATTTCTCGGACGTTCAGGTCTGGAAATATTGTTAATACTTTTTATTATAAACAGAGCATTTACTTAAATATTTGTGTCTATATAAATAACGTATAAAAATATATTAAAACACACTGTCGCGATGGAATCATATTTTTAAAAAATAATATATATATGTATGTGTGTGTATTTGTGTGTGTCCGTATCTATTTGTGTATGTGTGTGTCCGTATCTATTTGTGTATGTGTGTGTATTTGTGTGTGTGTGTATTAAAGGAATGTATTCTATATATTAAAGAGATAGTAGAAAAGCCAGGAGGTTATTGCCAGGCGATATATTTTTGTTTACTTGGAATTTGATTGCTTTCTATGAGTTTAAAACTTCTAAACAATCTTTGTTGATCAAAGATGCCTGAAGCACAAAGTTGCAACAATCAATGTTGAAAGCAGACATTATGTCTTGGCACTTGACACGGATGCGCGTTCGATTTATAACAAGCCAGTTTTTTATTACTTCGTTTTTATAGCAAAATGGCCTCTTTCCAAGTCATATTCTTTTGGAATCATTAAAGAGATATGTAGTGCGTTGGCGTAACGATATTCATACTTCTGCAAGCCATTTGTAGCTGTAAACGTTCCGCATCTCTCATCAATGGCAGCCGTTGATACTGAAACTAAATTATTAACTTGTTCAGAAGACATTGCAGGTTTTTAACCATTATTTATAAAATGACAGATCTTACTCCAAAAGAATTTTTATTAATCAAAATAACAATCAGTTATTCCAGTAGAAGTGAAGTTTGGGAGACAACAAAATCTGCGAAGGCATTTTGGACAGCAGTTGAATCGGTGAAAATTTTCCTTGTTAGAAGTTTCTTTAAATTTGAAAAAAGTGGTTATCAGTTGACGCTAGGTCAGGTGAATAAGGCGCATGACACAGTTTCTTAATTCAATTCATTCAATCTCTGTAGCGTTCATTGTGCAACGTGTCCGAGTCTTTTCATGCAAGAGGACTTGACTTCTGCTCACAAGAGCTGAACACATCCGCTGCAAGTCCTGATGCATTTGATCAATATTTCTCAGTTGTGATTGTTTCATCAGGATTCGGAAAGCCGTGACGAATCAATCCAACTTTAGAGCACTAAGCAGTCACCATAACATTCATCTGGTGGAACTTCGGCTTTGGGAAATAATAAGAAGTTTCCCTTCGATCTAGCCATTTCCCTAAACGTCATCGGTCGTCAAATAGGATCCATTTCCCATCACTTGTCACAATGTGATCGAGAAATGAGTCGCTTTTGTTGCACATAAGAGCCAAACAAACTTCATAACGACAATTCTTTCGGTTTTCATTCCCTTCGTGCCTATTTGTCCAAATTCTTAGACATTCCAATTTTGTCCAAATTCTTAGACATTCCAATTTTGTTCAAATCTCCAGAAAGTTATCAAATACTAGATCTCTTGCATTCTCACGAACAGTGGTGCTAGGATTTGCCTGCATTAATGTTTACAATTTTTAATCTTTAACTCTTTGAGCCCTGCGTTCATGAACAATGTTAACCCTTCTGCTTGAGCTGCTGAGTCAAAATTCGAAAATAATTGGTATATAATATTTCACGGTAGATATAAAAATAGTTACAAGTGTTTACTCACCGTTCAACCGATGGCTGGACATCAAATCATTTTTCTCTACAACTGTTCAATCGGTGGCTGGGCATTACGTCATTTTTCTCTACCACCGGTAAAGGGGTGGTCAGGGCTCACAGGGTTAATAGAAGGTTGACATTCATGACCTATTGTGTCTTCAAAAATGGCCTCATCGCGACGAAATTTCTGAAATCATTAACAGATCATTCTTTCCAAACTTTATTGATGTTTGGAACAGTCTGAGACCAAGAATATATTCATAAAACTAAATTTGACAAAATTATTTCCTGACATCATAGTTTAGAGACCTGAAAAACATGTAAGTGAAAAAAATGGTTCATTGAGACAATAAGCATATAAAATATTCTTTAAAACAATATAATGTTCTGTTTCCATGCTTTCTTTTACATTTAAAAAATAGGTTAAAATATATAGTGACAAAATCTGCATTATTTTTTGAACAACCACATAAAAGTCAAGATTTTGGAATGATGATTTTCTAGGAGGCTCTAACTTTGGAAAAACTAACGAAACATATATCTCGTGTTTTCCTTTTTTCTTCAACGAGGTTAAAACTTACCATTAAACTGAGTCATTAGTAATACTACGCGTTTCGTCTTTCAAAAACACTTCGTCAGGCTAAATAATGTTTTTTTATCGATGGGGGCAGAAACGAGATTATTATACATCGAGAGAACGCTAAAAATACAAGGAAACTAAACTTTCAATGTAATACTTTTGGCGCCTGATACGCGTTCCTGTCGTCGACATTTCGATTTCTATCGCTTTCGTTTCAGTCACTATTGTTTTTAAATATCGCACATTGTAATAACATTAGTCATGTTAGGAAAGGTAATATTTTGAACGCACTTGGATTTAAATTTGCCGTGTTAGACCCAGAAATTAGGGCAGCTTTTATATATTTTCGCCTTAGTAAATTGGTTTCTCTTGTAATTAAACCTGCATTATATTCAGATTTTAATAAGATGAACGTCTAATTCGTTGAGGTTATTTGTTTTATGAGATCATTTTGTTTATATATTTTTAAAAATTAAATTCCTAATGGTTCACTTATGTATTCTTTGTGGCTGCCTGCACGGTCTATAGCAATGATCCCCAATATGGGGGGCATGCCCTACCGATGGGACATGGTAATATTTTAGTGGAGCATGCGTAGGATATGCACCCTTCGGCTTACTATACCAACAGAATAAGGGGGCATTTTCGAGAATGAATTATTAACAGTGAATTGTTTTCTAGTGAGTGATAGTGTTAATATTAATGCGTGTTATACAATGTATATACAATATGCATACATAAAAATATTTTGTCTGTATGTGCGTACATGTGTATTTCCCGTCTCCCCACACTCGCGTGTCTCGGTCAACAAAAGAGAGGGCGTGATGCTTGTCACTAGAACAGCTCATGTTTTGTCGACCAATCAGCGCGTGTGAGCATTCAGTTGGCTTCCTTCACGCGAATTGCAGTAAAATTTTGAATATGTAAAAAATAAATATTACAGAAGTGGAGTGGCGTCAGAATATTAGAAATACCAAAGTGGGGCATGGCCCAAAATAGGTTGGGAACCACTGGTCTATAGCGTAAATTTTAAATTTCTGGCATCCAATGTGTGAAGATTCACAACCTAGCCAACCTCATTCGGCATCTTATCTATTTTTTTGTTTTTGTTTTTGTTTTTATCACTTCTTCCTCTATGTGCCGTATTCCTTCAGGGTATTGGCCGTCATGGCTCTCTACAATTTCCTGCTCTTAATAATTTCGTCTTTTTGTTATCTCAAATAAACCTTGTTCTACCATCCATTTACTCGAGCTCTCTATTATGCATTGTTTTCCTCTGTCCTTCTTGCCTTCAATCTGTTCTGAGAGTATCAAATTTTCCAAGCCCTCTTTCCTCATTATGGCTTTTTATGTCAGAATTATGGTCAGACCTATGATGAAGTCACTTTGAACAGATTCAAACTTTTAGCTCTTTAAAATTACCTGGATGTAGCCAACGAGATGTTGCCTACCATACTGACAGCACATGGTTCTTGATAATAACTGAGATGACCGAAACTACATTAACAAAAACAACAGAACACAAATAAACTTCGGACAGTTTATCCACTCTTTCAATCCTGATAGGCGACATTTTATCCTAAAATTGGTAAAATACAATAAAAACTGCAACAGATTTGCCTCGATCGACTGAATTTAATAATAATTATTTGTGTGTGTGTATATATATATATATATATATATATATATATATATATATATTTCATGGCTAGTAGCGCAACTTTGAGTTTCATGTAAGACGCGATCATCAGGTGCTGATTCAATCAACACCTGACGATTGCATTGTACATGAAACTCAGAATTGTGCTACCGATTAGAAAAAAATGTATTTTGATGGGTTTTTTTAATTTTTAATTTTTTTGTTTTTTGTTTTGTTTTTTTGTTTTTTTTTTTGTTTTTGGGGTGTTTTTACCACGTCCGGAAATTGCCGAATTATATTATAGATTTTATTGGGTTTATAGGAAATGAATAAAACGCTTCTGTAATTTTAGATGATAATTTAGTTGAAATAAGCATCATGTTCATGAATGACTCTTCTTCAACGTACCTCTACATTCTTGATGCAATCTTTGAAAAAAATTATCATCTTTTGATATGATAAACTGTTTAAATGCTTCGAATATCTCTTTCTTATTGAAGAATGTTTTATTGCGTATGAAAAGCTCAAAATGCTTAAATAAGTGATATTCAGTAGGAGAGCTAGCAGGTGAATATGGAGGATAAGACAACATTTCATAATTCAGGCTATGTAGCTTCTAGGCAGTTGATTGTTAAGCGAGCGATCGTGTGTTGTTATGCAACTGGTCCATCACTATTCTCAAGTCTAGGATGTTGGGTTTTTTATTTCAATTTTTGCATACAAATACAATTCAATGCATACACTCAATTTTTCCACAGTACGAGGCTGCTGTTTTATGTTTTTCCTTGAGGCAAAAATAGATAATGAATGTCCCCTTTGAAAGACCACCATACAGTAACAATTAACTTTTTAGGATTCAGTGGAGGTTTCGAGTATTGTTTTGATGATTCAATTGCATCTAACCACTCATACTCTTGCGAAATAGTGTCCATTTCTCATCGTATGTAATGATTCTTTGGTTCTTTGTCCCAGTTTGTATTCATACAGTATGATTACTCGACATTGTATAATCATTTTCATTGAACTTATGAGTAACAATATGTGGAAAGAAAAATTATCTGCAAAGAAAAAGAGTCAGAAAAAGTCAAGATTTTTTATATACTAAGGAGGTTACTTCGTTAGACAACTAGATCAACAACCAAAAAATGCGTCATTTCATGCATGACAACCTAATATTTTTGACAAATTTTATTGAACCAAGTCATTTTGATATATATATACAACAAACATCGTTTATAATTCTAGCCCATGAGAAGGGGCGCTTTATTTTATTCCATCGATAAAACTCTTATACCACATGAAGAAGTTGTTTTGAAGGTCCCATTTTGCTACTACAGACTCACGTACATCATATATATATATATATATATATATATATATATATATATATGTAAGGTGGACTCTCCCGTCGTGTTCCTAGGAACCGACAACCAGAAACCAGTATAGTGGCGAAGGTTTTGTCCAGAACGATCCACACTTTTTGAAAGACCAAATACAGAAACCTGGTGCCACAAATCCCCAAACGACCCTCCGCAGGTTTTTGAATTCAGAGTTGTCTTACTCCTAGATCAGTTGCCATCCAAGGCTATAGAACCCAGTACCCATAGTTGGGGGGGAGGAGAATAGGATTAATACCTTTCCCAACGGTATTAGCACGTAAGTGAATGTAATGGATTCGACTGGAATTCGAACTCGGCTCTCCGATTCTTCAATCCGGGCCGCTATCCACTACTCTACCGAGAGAGAAAGATTTTGTGTTTTTGACATGCCAGTGAAATCTTAACACGCTCGTTATTTTAATTATTGAATTTTGAATTCAACAAACCTACGAAAACAGGAAGTCAGTAACTCAAGGAGGAGAAAAAAGAATGAAGCTACATATTTTTCCAGCGAAAGAATTTCTTGTTATTGAAGCATAAATATGGCGTTGTTTTATTTTGTGCGATGCTTCGAGATGAAAGGTGGCGCCTGGAAATTCCGGCTATAAGAAAAGAAAGAGGAAATTGTTGATGTCAGGGTGGGGTCTACTCAACAGGAACTGGGCAGTCTTGATTTTCACTACAAGTACATCGTGTTATTTCGATAGAAATGTAAGGATGCTGACGGCAGTTTTTATTTCTTGATGTTTTAGTTGAATTCCAACACAATTGTAAGGTTTTATGGAATTTTTATTCAATACAATAAAAAGAATAGCATTTATTTTTAGAATTAAATTATCTTCGGAATAATTTAATTTTCAATAGCATACTTAGTACTTCATGACATTTACTCATAACAATGGGCACAGCGCACCTAACTCTAAACTATAACTTGCATTTGCTTACATAGTAAAATCTATTTTTTCAAGTGTATTAAAGAATTTCGAATCAGTTCCATTGCGAAATGATCGCAAACTGCATTAACACTTTCATATATATAAATATATATATATATATTAACAATTACACACACGCACACACACACACACATATATATATATATATATATATATTAGGTTGGTGCAAAAATAATGACGTAATAATGTCGTTTATTGACGTTAAAAAATACGTCAAAAAACGACATTATTACGTCATTATTTTTGCACCAACCTAATATATATGTATTTAAATTTGTGTGTATTTAGGAAGCATTTTTTCATTCATACAAGTGTTGTCTATTTTATGTAAATTCTTTTCGTAACGTCTGATAGGCTTAATAACATTATCATTAAACGAAGAAAGAAAATCACAATATTGATCCATATTTTTTAATCCAATCTAAGCTTTCGGCTTACATAAGCCATTATCAAAGATGACAATCACAGTACAATATATTAAACAATACACATTCAAGAATGTGATGATAGTCTGTTTCTGTTTACATGGATGATTTCCAAGCAACGATAAACACGTGCATATAAGACGCTGGAAGCGAAAATCGCACCGCAGCTCATGACGTCACACATGACCACGCGAGAGTGAATTCGAGAAGTATTAAGTATGGGAAGCCGTTAGTATAAACTAATGGCTTCTGTTACCAATTATAGATATTTAAGAATATTTCTGGAGATTTAATAGTTTATTTTGTTCATGTTAGGTTTCAATATGAATATACATTTAACGTGGTGTTATATTTATGGGATAAAGTGCTCAATATCAGAGATAGAGCGTATATAAATATAAAAATAATTGAAATCAACACTCAGAGACGACAGACTGTTTTATACTAAACGCAATCAGCAGGTCTGAGTATTGACTTCAATGTTCACTGTTGACTCTGAGTGTTGACTTCAATGTTCACTTATATATATATATATATATTAGGGTTTACTTTTATGTAACCATCCATATGTTCCTTTGTCGTAAATTGGCGAATTTTTGTTCAAAAGTAATGAAAAAGGTATTAACTTGTTTTAGTTCTTAAAAAAGTCACACACAAACTGAAAATTCCATTTTACCATATACGGCATAAGAATCAAAATATTTCTGAAACATTATTTTTCAATTTGCTAATCGTTTAACAGTTTGTAGCTATATCACAACATACACACTTACAACTTTAATCCCTAAAAAACAAAACTGGTCTCTATTAATCACCACAGAGAACCATCCCTGCTTCCCATTAGAATGTCTGACGCTCAACTCCACGAGAGCACCTCTTTGCGACTGCTCGATCTCACATTGACTGCTGACCTGAGATGGAACAAATACATTGAGTCAATAGCTTCGTCCACCGCAAGGAAAGTTGGCTCCCTGTGGCGCGCCAGGAAATATTTCTCAACGGAGTCGATCCTTCAAATCTACAAATCAAACATTCGACCTTGAATGGAGTATTGCTGCCATATATGCCCCTTCTGGTTGTCTCAAGGTTCTTGATAAAATCCAGAGACGGATATGCAATGTAATTGGCCCTGATCTGGCATCTCGTCTTCAGTCGCTCTCTCACAGACGTGCTGTCGCCTCCCTCTGTCTTTTTACAAATACTTTCATGGTAACTGCTCCGATGAGCTGCTTTCGCTGGTTTTGATTTCGAGAATTTAAGCGTTCATCTTGGCTGGCATCTCGCTCTCACCCTTTCACTGTCGAAACTGTTAAATGTAGCCGTCTCTTCTACTCCAATAGCTTCATGTCTCACACTTCTCTGTCGAACTCCTTCGCCTTTTCCTGTTTCCCTTATAGCCATAATCTCCAACTATTCTAATGTAATGTCAATCAACGTCTCCAAATTCCTTGATCTATCCCCTATCCTTCTCTTCATCCTTTCCTCTAACTCTCTGTAACCGATTGCGTTCTAGTGGTTTCCCGACTTGCTTGGCGGTGAAACGCTTAAAAAAATAAAAATGACAAGTCCTAGAACGTTCCAAAAGTTATAGTGCTACAATACTCATATAGGATTTTAGAAATGTTATGTTGGGGGTAACATTTAAAAATAATAAACTGAATTAAACACTTCTTCCTTATTTTTCAGCAAATGTTCATCAAATTATGCTACAGGAAAGCAATTATTTTTTTAAAAAGTAAAAAGACGTAACTTTAATATATAATATATGCATATATACGTGTGTGTGAATATGAGTTTATATATATATATATATATATATATATATATATATATATATTAAGCAATTCTTCCTAAGCAAGACGGGTGTGCATCTAGTACGCAAGGGGCTACAGAGAGTGTAAGTTTTGTGACGTACGGTGCCGTTAATGATTAAATATAACTCAAGTCTTCAATATTAAGATAAAACACCGGGAAACGCACGCAGAAGTCGGACCCAGGCGCGAAAGTTCGGCCCAAAGCTGCCAGCCGAAAGGACAGCCTCTAAAAATTGATGGTCTAGTCTATCGAAAGCCTTGAACTGATCTAAATTGATCAGCGCGGCTTCACTGTCAACTTGCTCGATGATCAAGCCTACCATATGAACATTATCCTGAATAGTCCTACCCTTAAGTCTGTTCGGAGCCAATCATTCTAAAGAGGACAGCCTCCAAACGGTTGGTTAAGATCTTGTCTAAAATCTTTAACTCAGTATTCAACCGTACGCCGAAAGATACCTACCCCATCCCTACAGTTTTTGTCTTTGCGAAGCAATTTGTTCACATACCTGGTGAAGCGGTGAGGTATAGACCCCTGCTACAACCAGTTGTTAAAGATCAGTACCAGTAAAAGAACGAAAACGGGCGTCTACCTCAAGTAAACTTCGTAGGGTAGACCATCTAATCCCGGAGATTTATCCAGGTCAACCTGCTTCAGCGTTTTCCAGATTTCCGAATCTGTGACGAGACCCTCGCACCATCCGCTTCTTGGGAAAAAATAATGGACTGGTTTTGTCCACAGTTTTGAATTCAGCGTTTTCTTTCTCCAGTCTGTCGCACTGTTTTACCTATAGCTAGAGGACAAAAGAAATCCATGACATTTCTGAATGTATTATGACAAATAGAACACAACAGCTTCAACCGGAATTCGAACTCGGCCTGCCTATTTCATTTTCCAATTTATTTATATTTTGTATAAATTAACGCATCTTACTATATTTCATCTAGGAATGAGGGTTAATGGTGCTAATACTGAAATGATGGTTCACACTTTCGGCCTTGTGTCAGACTTAGCTAGACGTAATAAATAAAGGTAAAGGCCAGTGCTCGAAACAGTTAGGATAAAATAACTGGCCTAACACAATCTTCTACTCTTTGTTTTGCTTTTTTTTTATTTAACCTGAGGCCGTATTAAGCTAGGCTGGGGTAGAGAACTAATCCAGAAAAGTATTATTCGATCCTATCTTGGTGACCCACTTTTGTGGTTTTGTGCTAAACACAGTTAAACCGAGCGTTTCACCACGGAGATTTGTCCACACTGTGTCACCGGCAATTTTATATTGATTCCTATATGTCGAATATTTAATCTATATTGAAAACACCTCTTCTATATAAGGAAACTGAGAATACCATGTACGAAGCATGTGAGCAATGAAGAAGTTGTACTTAGAATCAGAACGACACAAAGGAAATTTCTTTGACACGTAATGAAGAAGGTAAATTGTAGAATTTAACTTTCACACATCAGATTGAAGGCAAGAGCAAAAATAGAGAGTAACCTAGGTAACGAGCTTCTGTAAAAAGATGGCCAAACAAGGTATGACAAACATTGCTTAGCACTACAAAAGATAAGAAGTTGGGGAGAACCATGATCGCTCACGTTCTGAAGGGAAATGGCACATAGAAGAAAAAGGATTTATGTAGATACCAACACTAATTCACGATACATGAGGTTTAAAATTATTTTTTATAAATGCAAAATCTTTCTTGAAGCTTTCATTTTAACTTTAATTGAAAGCTAAAGGATTAAATTTACTATTTCCAGTAAGCAAAATACTCTGGTGTATTTCAAACAGAAATTAATTTGATTGAAATTGTTGTTTTTTTCTAAAATAGCTGATAAGCGCCCTTTTTTTCATCGCAGTATAATTCTCTGTATTAAAAATCTTCCAAAAATGAAATATATTTTTCTGAAAATTTATTTGAGGAATATTAGCTGATTTGAAGTATAATTAATCCCATTTGAAATATCACAGAAATGTATATTTAAAACAATCAATAGCTGTGTTTTTAGCTACCATGTTTTATGTAACTGAGGAGACAATGATAGGTGGTGAAATAATGATTGTTGTTCTACGGAGATTTTATCTGTAAAACATAATTGAAGAAAATAACGTGAGCGTCTTTTTTTTTATATAATTTATAAGTACTTAGTAATCTTGAAAATGTTCGGAAATATTCTTCGTGATCTAATTTTATGAATGTTGACTTTAAACTTACTATAATCATCACTATTTTCTGATAATATCCTTTATGGTTGACCGTACTTTCAAAAATGGGCACGTTACTTAATATTTTATATACATAAAAAAATTTTTTTTAATCATTTTAAAAATCTTGGTGCAAACTGATTTGTATTAAGCTTTTCATTACTTTTAATTTCTTAAAAAAATTCAAAAATAATTTCATTCACTTGTGAATAAGTCCTGATAGTTTCATTAAAATCTGACAATTGATTTTTGTAACAATTTCCAGATTAATGTGTCAGAAAAAAAGGCACTAAAACACTAATCCTAAATATGACGTCGCCCGCTGACGCAAAAACACAAGATTTTTAACCAAAATTTCGAATGTGCTAGAATTGATTAAAAAACGTAATAAAATAATAAAAACTTTGCTCTTTTCTCTTAATAATAACAAACATTTTGACAACAGTATCTGTCTATATTTCTGAGATGAGGTATTATATACACTATTTTCATTATTCGGATTATCATCTTTGTTGCCATATTTATTACAACGTTTCGTCCATTGTACGCTCAGGCCTTCTTCAGGTGCTTCAGACTGTTCTAGTTCCACGTGCCATGTTTAATGAATGTCCTCAAGGACACATGCTACAGTGGATAAAGGCGTTAATTAGATCCAGTGACCGGACCCAAAGAGAATACCCGATGAAAGCAGTGAAGAACTTGGTGAGGGGAATTAACAGAAGATAACTGTCAACTGACATACATTAAACACAGCACGTGGAACTACAACAGTCTAACCCAGTGAGCGAAATAAAGGGTTCAGTTCAACATTCCAACCACCTGAAGAAGCCTGGAACGTACAACGGCCGAAACATTGTAATAAATATGGTGACAAAGATAAGGGCAATAGTCCGAATAATGTAAATAGTGTACATAATACCTCGTCTCAGAAATATCGAGAGATACTGAAGAAGGCCGGACCGTACAACGGCCGAAACGTTGTAATAAATATCGCGACAAATGTGGGCAATAGTCCGAATAATGTAAATAGTGTATTTTGACAAGAAAAAGTTGTTTTTTTAAAGTTTGGGGCTTTTTTCATTATGCTATACTGTTCGTTTTTTTTTGTTTTTTTTTGTGGGGGGTTGTTTTTTTTTTCGTCGAAAAGAAGGAGGTGCCTGGATTTATGGTAATAATCTATGATGTCTTTGAACAAACGGAAAAGTTTAATAATGAAATGAAATAATGAAAATAAAAATAAAAATTAATGTTTCTAGAGAATGACACGCAAAACACACAACTCTCTATCTACAACCTATCCAATACTGACGAAATTATGTAAATAATTTTCTTGAGTCATAAATTTCAAAAATATAAATCCAGTGAACTGACGAGTAGTGAGTCAAAATTTCCGGCCTAAAAGAATTTTTCAATCGTACACTCAGTTTCTACCTTTCAAAGTATTGATTGATTGATTTGTTTATTTAACGGTATATCAACACCTTATGGGTCATTTAATGCCGAAATTTAATTTTCTTATGAAGCTTTGAAGTAATAAAATGTGATATATGTTATTCTGCTTTCACAGCTGAATACATGGTAGATAATACTCAGCTTCTGTGCAGATACATGTTTGTGTGGACATGATCACTAGAGACGGTGATATGTGGGTTTTATGTTGTTGTTTTGTTAAAGTTACAGTTTGATTTAAGAAATCGTAGGCTATTATATGGAGTAATATCACGAAATAGTTCTTTCATGTTGGGTGTTTGATTTTGTCTGGTGGCATATCAACACCTCTATGGTTTATTTAATGCCAAAATCTAAATATTAGGGTAAAGGTAGGTTTATAGATATATAGTTTGTAGATCATAAAATGTATTGCTGATAATTTTGCTATTAAAATGTCTTTTTATATTTTTTAGTCTTTCATTGATTGTTATTTTACTATAAAAATGTTCATTTTATTATAAAAATGTTTTGTTGATTTTTGTTTCGAGGTTTTCTATTTGCCCAGAGCTGGGACCCTAACAGGTGCTATCACCACAGGTCAGAGGGGGATCTGTGAAAAAAAAC